>CAUYPK010135934.1:0-55524 GCA_963574355.1 Loris lydekkerianus
AGCTGGAACATATTCTTCTTAGTAAAGTATCTCAAGAATGGCAGAAAAAGTATCCAATGTACTCAGCCTTACTATGAAACTAATTTATGGCTTTCATATGAAAGCTATAACCCAGTTATAACCTAAGAATATGGGGAAGGGATAGAAGAAGGGGAGGAGGGGGGAAGATGGGCAGAGGGAGGGTGATAGGTGGAATTACACCTATGGTGCATCTTACAAGGGTACATGTAAAACTTAGTAAATGTAGAATATAAATGTGTTAACACAATAACTAAGAAAATGCCAGGAAGGCTATGTTAAGCAGTATGATGAAAATATGTCAAATGGTGTATAAAACCAGTGTGTGATGCCCCATGATCACATTAATGTACACAGCTATGATTTAATAAAAACAAACAAACAAAAAAAACCTCAAGACACAAGCTTTTTTTTGGCTAAAATTATGAAATTTTAATTTTAAGCATATCTGAATTACATGGCTATATTAGGATATAAAATGAAAGAAATTATCCCTAGTAGCCCCTAGGGTTATACCCACCCATTACCATTTCATACTTTTTAGGCTAAGACATGAGCTTGGAGTCGAATTTATAAAATATGGCCAGGCACAGTGGCTCATGCCTGTAGTGCTAGTACTTTGGGAGAGGCAAAGGAGGGAAGATTGCTTGAGGCCAGGAATTCAAGACCAGCTTGGGAAAAATAAAAAATTTCCACAAAAATTAAAAAAATTAGCTGGATATAGTGGGGCTATTCCTAGCCTCTTAGGATGCTGACAGTCCCAAGGATCATTTGAGCTTCAGAGATCAAAGGTGCAGTGAGCTATGATCATGCCACTGCATTCCAGCATGAGTATCAGAAGAGCAAGACTTTATTTCCAAAAAGCAAAACAAAATAAAAACCAAATTTACAATATGTGTAAGAAAACATGGTACCATAGCAGCCAGCAGAAATTAGAGTAAGATTCCGAAGAACTTTAAACATTAGAATGATCACTCAAAGAAGCTATGTTTATTATGTTTAAATAAATAAAAGGATTAAAAATTTAAAGAGTAAAATGCTAGAAAAATGATCAAGATAATTAAAAACTAAAATATATAGTAACTAAGTGAAGAACATGGTAGATGGCTTAAAAGTAGATTGCACCCTACTGAAAAGAGAATTTATGAGCTAGAAGACAACTCTGAAGAAATCATTTGGGATATACCTCAGAGACAAAGAGGTATGATCAAGAGACCCAGAGGACAGGGGAGGAGACATGTTAGGGGCTGGCAGAGGAGGAAATGGGAGATGCTTTTTAATGGGGACAGAGTTTCAGTTTGGCAAGATAAAAAAGTTCTGGACGTAGATGGTTGCACAATACACAATAATGTGAATTTACTTAATACCACTAAATTGTACCCTTAAAAATAATCAAAATGACAACTTTTATGTTATATATATTTTTCCACCCCAAAAAGAGGAAAAGGCATGTGGTATACTTACACATTCAAATCATAATAATTCTTCAAATGTATTATTTCTTCAATATATCCATTTGCTACATCTGGAAATCTTGCTTCCTACAAAGGATTAAGTACATTATTTATATTTCATTACTACAGTGGCTTCAAATGGCAACAAAAACCAGATGGTAAAAAGTATATAAAATGACTAAAGACTAGAAAAGGGCTATAAAGCAGGTTTGTGTGTGGTTTAAAATTCAATACTACATTCACAAATTCGTATCACTAAATGGAATATAAAATCCACGGTGAAATGATCTGGTCTTCTGCTCCCATTTTATAGGTACGTTCTTCATTTTTTCAACAAATATCGTACATCTCAGCCCAAGGAAAAGGAGTCCAAACTCAAACAAAGTAAAACAGCAGCACAAAACCTAGTGAGCCAGATGAAAACACCTGGGTGAAACAAGGTTAATGAACTTACTCAAAGGCAAACACTAAGCCTGCATTATTCTCTCTACCCAACAGAGCTTTGTGTGATCATTTTGTCTTGTTTTGTTTTGTTTTTTGTGGTTTCCAAAGAAGCAGCTCTTAACCCCATGTAGTTGCTGAGGTTAAAATGTGACTGATGTCACTGGAAACTGTGTTTTTAATTTAACTGTAAAACATTTAAATGTAAACGGCCACATGGAACTACTGACTACCATTTTAGACAGCACAAGTCTAGGTAATCCAGTAAACTTACTGTATTGGTTTCTAATTTAGAGTAAACTCAAGGCCTTTGAAAAAATGGTAGAGACTCCAGATATGACAGCACCATGATATGCAGCTACAATCTCAGAGGGCTTCCTGGAGGGTTAAGTATAGATTAAGGAACTGCTGATTCCATTTCCATGTCTTCTAAGTTTCTCTTCTATATTCTATACATCGATATATATATATATATATAATATATATATATTTATACACACACACATATATATCCTACAAAAATGAAATGAAGTTCACAAACTATTTTTTTGCAATGAAAAAAAAAACTCAGTATACTTAGTTTCTACAATTAGTTACTTGATAAAATAAAACTTACTGTTTCCTTCACTAACAGTGCAACCAGCTCTTGATCTACCTCTGCAGCTTTTTGCCCCCAAATGTTTTCCAAGTTGGGCTCCTGAGATTCTTGCATTGGAAAGGCTGGACCTGGCTCTTCATCATCTATTCCTAATTGTTGGTCTTCAAACTCTCCCAGAGGATGGGCAGGCTGAGGGGAAGAGGAGCCAGGAATCCCATCTTGCTGGGGTTCTGGTCTTGGAAAAACTGGCCTTGGAAAAGCTGGCCCTGGAAGATCATGCTGAAACAACAAGGGGACCAGTTCTGCTTCAGGCTGCCGCTCCTGAGGAACAACCTGGTTTGTTATCTCACGGGGCTGTTGGTTTAGAGACTGGAAGTAAGGATGGTCTAACCAGCAGTCTTCTTCAATGGTGTGATCATCTACTATAGCAGGTGACTCTTCAGGATTTGATAAAAGTTCTGTCTCTGAGTCTTCAGATGACGGGTTTTGAGTTTCCAAAGGATCACTTTCTGGGAAAAGGAGGCTACTTTCTTCCAAGATTATGACTTTCTGCTCTGATCTGGGTTTGACAATGTCATTTGCTGCTTGGTTATGACTTGGTCCAGGTTTGGGTTCTCTTTTTGTTTGGTCACTTGGCTTAGTGAATTCAGAGACTCCAGGAGATCCAAGATCCAGAAATTCACCATAGTCATCCTCAGAATCATCCTGTGCCCCAGAATTAAATAATGGGTTGTTACACACTGAAAAATAGCTGCTCTTATCAGATTCAAATGATGCTCTAGACTTTTTAGGCCTTTCTTCTCCCAATCTTCTCCCATCTTGCCACTGGGCAGCTGGTTTGATGAGATTGGGCCGTGATGTCTGAGGTTTATTTGTCTAAGAAAAAACGAAATTTTAATAATAACAATTCAATTTCTTCCCTATGCTCATTCCTCCTTATTGAGTTTCTGAGATAGGAAAGAAACAAAGTAACACCCTCCCCCCTTAACAATACCTATTCTTCACATTTAATACTGAAATTTGATCACATTATAGTATCTGTAAGAATCAAAGTAGTCATTCATTGACTGAAGCTTGAGACATAGTTTGAATTATAATTTAACCTGAGACCAAACAAAAATAATTGCATAGAAGGAAAATAATAAAAGAATGATAACACAGCAGAGGAACAAGAAATGCTCAATAAACATAAGAAAAGAATGTAAAGCTCATTTATTATCAGCAAAATGGAAATTAAAACAAGATACTTTTTTCCCCTTGTAAGACTGGAAAACTTATTTCTTGGGGGGAGAGACAGATTGTCACTCTGTTGCCTGGGCTAGAGTGCCATGGCCTTAGCCTAGTCCACGTGTACCTGGGCTATAGCCACATGCCACCAGGACCACCCAATTTTTCTATTTTTAGTAGAGACAGAGATCTTGTTTTACTTAGGCTAGTCTCAAACTCCTGACCTCAAGCAATCTTCCCACCTCAACTGGGATTATAGGTGCGAACCAATGTACCTGGCCAAAACTGGAAAACTTAGAAATCAGATAGTATCAAGCATTGGTGAGAAGGTGTGAAAACTTTCATAGTACAATAAACTACCAGTGAATTTAGAAGAGTAATTTTGCATTATTTATTAAAGCAAAAAACATATATACTTATGTCATTATCATTTTTTCATACCTATTCTACAAACCCTTATGTATCTAAAAAGGGCATATATAAGGATATTCATTATCACATTGCTTGTAGCATAAAAAGAAAAAACTAGAGACATTTATAAGTTTGTCCTTAAGAGAGTGGTTAGGTATTAATTGTTCTACAAATTACCGTATATACTCGAGTATATAGGTATATAGGTACAAATTTTGTGCTGAAAAAACTCAGCTTATACTCAAGTATATAGGTACAAATTTCCCCCACCAAAAAGAGGTAGCTCAGTGTGTACTGAAATGGAAAACTCACCAAGAAATGCCATTAAATAAAGAAAAGCAAGTTGAAGAATAATACAGATGGAGAATGATTCTATTTATCAAAAAATTAATAAGATACAAAGTAATTTCTAGAAGCATATATAGGTATACATGACTACATGTAAATTCAAAGAAAAGATCTGAAAAAGTACATGTCACACTGATAAAAACAGTCCCTTTGGGAAATCCCTTGTTAAGAAAGGGGCTGGTGTATCTCAAGTTTTTGGGTGAGTCCCTGAAGGACTAACTCACTGAAATTAGGCTAGTTGAAATTGTGTTAGACCTCCCAAGAACTGAACCCCAGTGTGGATGTCAACTTCTTGAATTTGAGATGGTAGTATCCTTGCTCTTCTTGAAGAAACTAATGGAGGTCCTCTATAGAGAAGTGTAACATCATTTAGGATCTCAAAATTTTCAGATAGAGATTCACTTCATTTGAAAATAACTAGATACGCAAGAATTTGGTGTGACAATAGAAAAGCAAAAACAAAAGAGAGCAAACAGAGATAAACCTACAAAGGTTTTAGACAGTGAAATCATTAGACATGAATTCTAAAATAATAATTAGCATGTTCAGGGACATAAAAGACTAAGTAGAGAATTTCAATAGAGAAAAATCACATGCAAATTCCAGAATGGAAAAATACAATAACTAAAATTAGGAATTGAGGGATAAATATATAGCATTTAGAGAAATTAATGAATTGAAAGCCAGACCAATGGATGATAGCCAGAAAAAGACATAGACAATAATGAAAATTATGTAATAGAATACACAAAGAATGCAATGAAAAGGTCTTAACAACTATGTAACTGGAGCTTTAGAAGAAAAATAGAAGAAATATTTGAAGGCAAAATATAAATATTTCAGTTATAAAGATCTTAATAGGATGAATTAAAAAATTTTGAACAATATAAACCTAGGCATAACATAATAAAACAGCAGAAAACAGATACAAAGAGAAATTCTTAGCAGCAGCAGCACATACAGCCTTCAAAAGAACAAAAAATTGGCTTTTCAGCAGAAAAATAGAATCCAGTAAACATTAAAATAGTATCTTCTTAAGGTAAAAGTACCTGCCACACAAATTTTATCAATGAAAGCATCTATCAGCAGACCTGCAAAAAAGGAAATTCTATAAGATAGTCTTTAGGCAGAGGAAAAATAACTTCAGTTTTAAGGCTAGATATCAAGAAAGAGATTAAGAGCCAACAAAAATGACAAATATCTGAGTAAGATGACAAATACTGACTTTATAAAACAAAACATACTGTGGGTTTAAAAAATGTATACACACTGGATGCTTGTAGTCCCAGCCACATAGGAGGCTTCAGGCAGGAGTACTGCTTGAGCCCAGGAGCTTGAGTCCAGCCTAGGCAACAGAGTGAGACCCCCACTCTAAATAAATGAATGAATGAATGAATAAAAATTTTGAAGTACATAGAATTGAGATATATACCAAAAAACAGTACTTAAGTTTGGAGGAGTATACATAGAGTGGAAGTATTTTAAGGTCTTTTCTATTAAAAAGGAAGAGTTTAAAGTAGTGATTTATATATTCATGTTCTCTAATTTATATTCATGCTCTATATTCTTGCTCTAGTAAGAAAACCTGAACTAGCTGTTAAAACAAATTATATAGATTAGACCTGACACCAGATGTAATAAATGACATAAAAAAAATAAAATGGGGCTCGGTGCCTATGGCTTGGCGAGCATGGTGCCAGCCATATACACTGGCGGGTTTGAGCTCAGCCCAGGCCTGCTGAACAGTGACAATTACAACCAAAAAACCCCCCAAAACCAAAAATGGTCAGGCGCTGTGGTGGGTACCTGTGGTCCTAGCTATTTGGGAGGCTGCGGCAAGAGAATCACTAGAGCCCAAGAGTTTGAGGTTGCTATGAGCTGTGATGCCATGGCACTGTACCAGGGCAACTTAGTGAGACTCCGTCTCAAATGAATAAAACAAATAAATAAGAATTAAAACAGCAGCTTGCAAAAATAAATAAATTGAACTTCTTCAAAATTAAAAACTTTTGTGTTTCAAAGGATATCATCAACAAAGTGAAAAAATAACTCACAGAATGAGAAAAAATATTTGCAAATTAGATACTTGGCAAAGGTATAGTATCCAGGATATATAAAGATTCAATATGAAAATATAAATAACCCATTAAAAAACTAGAAAAAGGGCCAGGCGTGGTGGCTCACACCTATAATCCCAGTAGTAAGAGAGGCCCAGGCGGGTGGACTACCTGATTCCATGGGTTCAAGATCATCTTGAGCCAGAGCAAGACCTTGTCTCTAAAAATAGCTGGGTTTTGTGGCAGGTGCCAGCTACTTGAAGGCTGAGGCAAGAGAATTGCTTGAGCCCAAGAGTTTGAGTTTACTATGAGCTATGACATCACGGCACTCTACTGAGGGCAACAAAATGAGACTGTCTCAAAAAAAAAAAAAAACTAGAAAAAGATGTGGCATAGACATTTCTCCAAAGAATATATAAAAAATCCAAAGATATAAAAATTGCCCATAAATATATGAATAATGCTCAACATCAATGGCCACAGGGAAATGTCAAAACCACAACAGGATACTACTTCAGACCATCACTATAATAATAAAAAAAAAAATAATAACAAGTGTTGGTAAGAATACAAAGAAATTAGAACCATTATATACTGCTGGCAGGAATGAAAAATGGTACAGCTGTGGTGATTAATAGTCTGGTAAGGGCTAAACAGTTACTACACAATTCAGGAAACCTGCTCTTCGTCTATACCAGTGGTTCTCAACCTTCCTAATGCCCTGACCCTTTAATACAGTTCCTCACGCTGTGGTGACCCCCAAACATAAAATTATTTCATTGCTACTTCATAACTATAATTTTGCTACTGTAATGAATCGTAATGTAAATATCTGGTATGCAGGATGGTCTTATATCACCCTTGTGAAAGGGTTGTTCGACCCCCAAAGGGGTCACAACCCACAGGTTGAGAACCGCTGGTTTATTCCAATAGAAATAAAAACATATGTCCACACAAAAACCTGCACATGAATGTTTACAGCAGCATTATCCATTATAGCTCCCAAATAGAAACTACCCAAATGACCATCAATTGATGAGTAGGTAAACAAGGAGGAACTAAATATTGATTCACACTACGTCACAGATGAACTTTGAAAACAATAGGCTAAATTAAAGAAGCTGATACAAAGGACCATATATTGTATGATTCTATTTTATATAAGGGATTGAAAATTGGAAGGTGATGGGTAAAAGATGTAGGATTTCTTCATGGAATAATGAAAATGTTCTAAAATTAACTGTGTGATGGATGCAAACTCTGTGAATAAACTAAAAGCCACTGAGCTGTATCCTTTAAACAGATGAACTGTGAATGAACTGCACTGCAATAAAGCTGTTTTTTAAAAAAAGAATGAAGTACTGATACATGTTGCAACATGGATGAGCCTTGAAAATATAAAAGACTACAAATTGTATCATTCTATTTATGTAAAATATCTTCAATAGGCAACTCTACAGAGATAGAAAGTAGATTCATGATTGCCTGGGGTGGGGGATGAAGGGCAGAGGTAGAAAAATAACAAGTTAATGCTGATAAGCAGAAGGTATCCTCCTTTTGGAGTGATTAAAACGTTCTAAAATTGACTGTGGTGATGGGTGTACTGCTCGGTGAATAGATACTAAAAACCACTGAACTACAAAACTTAAATGGATGAACTACATAGTAAGTGAATTATATATGGAAGAAGTTGTTTCAGGAAGAGTGACACCTGGAGAGGCCCTGAAGACTATGATGCCTACCACTCTCTGGCAGCACCATCTGACAACTGCCAAGTGAGAGGCCTGGAGCCAGAACTGTCCAGCAGAGCTCTTCTCAAATTCCTGACCCATGGAAGTCATGTAAAATTCTACAACGATGGCAGTTATCTTATGCCATTAATTTCTGATGTGGTATACTAAATGGCAATAAGTAACCAGACAATAATATAAAAGAATGGATATGTCAAAAGTGAGGAAAAGGACCCTAAAATGAATGTTAAAGAAACATGACAAATAAGCTAAAAGAAAAAAAAAAAAGTGAAACTAATGAGGAAGGCAAATGGTAGTACTACGAGATTAAATATTGGAGCCATTTCTTTGGTAAACAACTATTTTTTTGAGACAGAGTCTTGCTCAGTCTCCTCCATTAGAACGCAGTGGCATCATTAAGTGGCTGAAGGGGGGGGACACTCAACCCTGGGACAATTATCTAACAGTGGCATCATTATAGCTCACTGCAACCTTAAACTCCTGGGATCGAGCAATCTACTTCCACTTAATGGACAACAAATATATTTTCTCTTCTTATGCTTTCCTTAATAACATCTTCTTAATAACATTTTTAAGAATACCTTATCTATCTGTCTTGGTCATACGCAATGAAGGAAAGAAAAGAAAAAAAATAAAAATACAGTATATAATATGTATAACATACAAAATAAAAATACAGTATGTCCATGCGTTAATGGACTGTTTACATTATCAGTAAGGCTTCAGTCAACAGTAGACTATTAGTAGTTAAGTTTGGGGGGGGACAAAAGTTGCAATTGCTTGAGCTCAGGAGTTGAAACCAGCTTGAGCAAGAGTGAGACCCTACCTCTACTAAAAATAGAAAAACTAGTGGGGTGTTGTGGTGGGTGCCTGTAGTCCCAGTTGTGGCTGAGGCAGGAGGATTGCTTGAGGTTGCTGTGAGCTTGACTAAGGCCGTGTGTAGCACTCTAGCCCAGGCAACACAGCAAAAAAGTTGTCACCTCCTGGCAGGTCCAGGAACTTCAAAATATTAGATATAGAGACAAAATCTAATGCCTGCCTTGGTTTAACCTCCTAGTATCAAGAGGTTTTCGAGTTCAATCTGAGATTCCTTTTCAAAATTTCCAGCAAAGTAAATTTAAAAGGCACCCATGTGGTTATCCTTGCACCACTTATATAAATAAATAATGCAACAAGTTGGTTTTAATGTTATTATCTCTGATAGAAATGGAGATGACTATAGAGAGAAAAATTATATTTCTTTTTCTTCTTTTTTTTGAGACACAGTCTCATTTTGTTGCCCTCGGTAGTGTGCTGTGGCATCATAGTATACAACAACCTCAAACTCTTGGGCTCAAGTGATTGTCTTGCCTCAGGTTCCCCAGTAGCTGGGACTATAAGTGCCAACCACAGCACTTGGCTATTTCTTTCAGAGACAGGATCTTACTCTTGCTGAGGCTGGTCTCGAATTCATGAGCTCAGGCAACCCACCTACCTCGGCTCCCAGAGTGCTAGGATTAAAGGTGTGAGCCACTACCCCAGCCTGAAAAATTGTATTTCAAAAGAAAATAGATTATATCTGTCATTATATTGTAGCTCTGTCCACTGTTTGAGGTTTTTATTATCTACCTGCAGACTAGACTGAATTCTAGTTTTCTACATATTTGCTTCACAACCCTCCAATGAAAGAGAAATGCCCAATAAGCTGAAGCTGGACAACTCATTGTAAATTTCAACAGATAGGTCTCATGCCTGATGTGTGGGTCACACAGAGTGTTTACAAAATGCCCAATGTCACAACTAGACACATTCAAACTGCAAACCAGGACAAGAAGTTACCAACTTCATGCTGCTTTTCCCAAGAGCACTGGAATAAGACTGTTGTAAAACCCTTAGCCTCTTAATTTTTCCTTACTCATGGCTCTTTCCCTTGACAGAATAAAGCTGTAGTTAAAATTTCACAGTGAGCAGCTTCTGCAGGTACCTTGCACTCTGTTTTCAAATTTAACCCAGTCATGTGATGCTAACTAAAGAGAAAGGCATCTGCGCAGTCACACATAGATAAATACGCTAGGTCTGGCAAAGCCAACGACTTGGTTAAAACGGGGAGACTCCTTGCCTATGTTGGTTTGATTCACAAGACCTTGGCTAAGGAGAACACTCTATTCAAACTCTTAGTATTACCCTTCTGACAGTCATAATAGTAGTCTCCCTAGCATATTGAATCCCCTCAGAAAGTTTTTTATTGTTGTTCAATGAGTGTTTCACTCCATTGCCTGGGCTAGAGTGCAATGGTGTTATCACAGCTCATTGCATCTCAAACTCAGCTTCTGGAGTAGTGGGGATTACAAGTGCAGGTCATTACCCCAAACTAATTTTTGTATTTGTTTTGTAGTGATAGTGTCTTGCTATGTTGCCCTGGCCTCCCAAAGCACTAGAATTACACATGTGAGCCACCATGTCCAGCCCTCCATAAAGTTTTAAATGCTTCTTTCCATATAGCCATCTGTCAAAGGTAAAATGTTCTCTCTCCAGAAGGAACAAAAACTCAAAGAAATGCATGATAATGAAGAGGACACCATAACATCTAAATGGCATGCTGTGTATGGAAACCCCAAATGATGGCAACTTAGTAGCACTGATTGTCCACAAAGGGGAGAACTGTTAAATATTATAGGAGGCAGCTGGATGTGGTTACTCACACCTGTAATCCTGGCACTGTGGGAGGTTGAAGCAGGTGGATTGCTTGAGCTTAGGAGTTCTGAGACCAGCCTGAGCAAGAGAGAGACCCAGTCTCTACTATAAATAGACAAACTAGCTGGATGTGGTGGCACATGCCTTTAGTCCCAGCTACTCGGGAGGCTAAGGCAGGAGGATTGCTTGAGCCCAGGAGTTTGAGGTATGACACAATGACACTCTAGCCAGAGCAACAGAGTAAGACTCTGTCTCAAAAAAAAAAAAAAAAAAAAAGAAAAAGAAAAAATTATAGGAGGTCCCTGTTCTGGGCTAGGTTTCTGTACTAGGCCCCCAAACACCAGATTAAAAATCAAAATGGAGTTACTCATGCTAAAGTGCCACCTCACCAAACCTAAATTAAGTTGTGATCTAACATTCCAAGAAATCAAGAGCAACTGCAGGAGTGTGAGCATGAGTGAGAGTGTAAGCATAGGAGAGAGAAAAAGCAAGAGAGATGTAACAGGTAATAGCCAGTTTCCCAAACAGTCTAAAACTGCAATCAGTATGGTAATGAAGTTCCCTCTGCTTTAATACTTGCACAGAAGGGAAAAAAAAAAAAACAAAAAAAAAAAACTTGCACAGAAAAGGTAGCTTTGATGTAACCTGATGTTAACTAGTCATTTTTCTACTGTTCTATCTGGTCCCGCGTTATAAGAAAAATAACTTTGACAGGACCAATATGCTCTTTGTTCTTTGCCTCTGCTTACTTCAGCCTATTTTGGTCTCTAAAGCCAAACTTTTCTACTCAGCTCTTTGGAACTCTTATTCTATTTTATGGAATGAAGTGTTATCTGATTTTAGAATCACAGAAAAACCAAATGAGATCTTTAAACTGGAAAAAAAAAAAAAAATGAAAAAGAAAAAAGAGCAACAGACTTTTAGATTTTTTAAATAAACAAGACAGCTAAAAGATACAATGGAAAAAAGACACCAGTCACAAAAGTCAAAGATAAAACAACCAAGAAAAAAACAACAACAAATGTTAAAAGATCTATATTAAGAAACATTCAAAATACTCTGGCTGAGGAATATAAAACATTCAAGTGCTCTGGCTAGACCATAACAAAGACAAAACCTGTTCCTGTTTAGAAAGAGTCAATAATGGCCGGATGTGGTGGCTCACACCTGTTAATCTCAGTACTTCAGGATGCTGAGGTGTGAGGGTTGCTTGAGTCCAGGAATTTAAGACCAGTCTGGGCAACACAGTGAGTCTCTAACTCTACAAAAAAATGTTAAAAACATTAATCAGGTATAGTGGTGCCCATCTGTAGTCCGTAGTCCTAGCTACTAGGGTGGCTGAGGCAGGAGGATCATTTGAGTCTAGGAATTTGAGGTCACAGTGACCCAAGATCAGGCCACTGCACTCCAGCCTAGATGACAGGGTGAGACTTTCTTTAAAAAAGATTGCAAAAATTGTTCTATAATGTAACAATAAGATTTGTTTTGCATTAGGCAAACTGATCATCTACGTATCAATTTGTATTCTGCAACTAAAAAAGCTGAATGTAAAACTTACATAAAAATATTACTTTTAGGCTCAGTGCTTGTAGCTCAAGCAGCTAAGGCGCTAGCCACATACACCAGAGCTGGCAGGTTTGAATCCAGCCGGGCCTGCCAAAACAACAATGACAATTATAGCCAAAAAATAGCCGGGTGTTGTGGCAGGTGCCTGTAGTCCCAGCTACTTGGAAGGCTGAGGCAAGAGAATCACTTAAGCCCAAGAGTTGGAGGTTGCTGTGAGCTGTGATGCCACGGCATTCTACCCACTCTACCCAGGGTGACAACTTGAGGCTCTGTCTCAAAAAAAAAAAAAAAAAAAAAAAGAATTATTTTTAAGTGTTAAGAATATCTAAGATGGGAAGATGGGCTGGGCGTAGTGGTCCACCCTGTAATCCTAGCATTCTGCGAGGCTAAGGTAGGAGGATCTCTTGAGCTCAGGAGTTTGAGATCAGCCTGAGCAAGAGCAAGACCTCACCTCTACTAAAAACAGAAAAAATTAGCGGATGTTGTGGCAGGTGCTTACAGTCCCAGCTACTCAGGAGGCTGAGGCAGGACGACTGCTTGAGCCTACTAGTTTGAGGCTGCTGTGAGCTAGGCTGGCTGTGCTACGACATTCTAGCCTGGGCAACAGAGTGAGAATCTGTCTCCAAAAAAAAAAGTATATATATACACACACACACATATATACATATACACATACACACACACATATATATAGTATGATATGATTCTGGAAAATGTAGAGTAATGATAGGCCCATCTCTGAAAAAAGGAAATTAGCTCTACCTAACAGGAAGATACATTATAATGTGGTAGAAATTATGACAGTGTAGACTGGCAGATGAATAGTCAGATGTAACAATGGTGCAGGAGTCTAGTTCAAAAACAGACCGAAACATATGGCTTCTAAATCTAAGGGACATGAAGTAGAATGGAGAGGGGGCCATTTTTAGGAATGTATAACAAAGGCACACAAGTGTTCTCAGTTGCTCCATAAAGCCCAAAGAGTGGCTGAAAAATTAGAGCACTAACTTGCAGCAGTTCAAAAAAACTCACTTCTGTCAGGATGACATCATCATCCAGGTCCTCTTCTTCATGTTGCTGAGGATTTGGGGTGACCAGCATCGGAATCCCTTCCTCATCAGAAGAGTCAGATATGGTGATAGGCCCATCTCTCAGATTGATCCAGTCTATAGGAAGGCAGACAACACTGTTACTAGGAGGCCAGCACAATCATAGTCAATCCTTTAGTTCAATTACAGGATGAAAAATGTTAGCCCACAAGCAGCACAGGCACTCAAGCATTAAGAGTCATGTTTCTGTGCTGATTTTTGCCAATAATACATTTGGGAACTTGCAAGGAAAATCTGACAATTACTGCATTCAAGATACCAACTTTTTCAGCATTGAAGATATTTGTTGATAAAATATTGACTGTCAATTTCTTTAAAGTGAAATCATGGCTTCTCACCCATCTCTATTTCTCCCAGGAATAAAAGACTTTTATTTGAAACACTAGATCTGAAAAAAATTATCACTCAAAATCAGTAAAATTTTCATTTAAATTTAAAATATTAAAATTTGCTCACTTTAGACATAAACTTCAAGGATCATTTAAGCAAACATTTCAATGTTTTAGTCAAGCATCCATTTAGCACTGTGACAGTAAACAATTTAACTTTCCTAGTTTCCTTTTAACTATAAAGTTTAACCATGTAGATGTAGAAATTGTGTTCAAGGTCTCTACTTCCTTTTATCTGTCTAAAGACAGAACATGTTTGACATGAATTACAGATAACACAAATTGGTATTTTTCCTGTCTGGTTTCATGGGAATGTCAAGGTCAAAATGGGCAATAAAAAGAAAATGCATTAAGTGACCTAAAAAAAAAAAAAAAAAAAAGGGAATAGAAGAACAATAAGAAAAGAAAGAAGCATCTCATCATTACAATTTCGGAAATTCCTCCATTAAAGCTATAACATCTTTCTTGAGGTTAATGCCTCATATATTTCTTGGCACTCTACAATTTAAAAAGCAATAAAAAAATTAATGATGTCATTTAATTCCTGTAAGAAAGCAGCAGTGACACCAGGGACAACAGTTGAAAGCAAAAAGTACACCTGCAGGATCTAAGGTCAGATAGCCTGAGTTTAAATCTCAGCTACCAAACACTAGCTATTGGAGTTGTTACCTTCTTTAAACAATTACTTCCTCAACATTAAAAAAAGGCTAAAAATGGTGCCTACTTAAAATAATTATGGACCTGGGCGGCGCCTATGGCTCAAAAGGAGTAGGCCACCAGTCCCATATACTGGAGGTGGTGGGTTCAAACCCAGCCCCAGTCAAAAACCGCAAAAAAAAAAAAAAAAAAAAAAATAATTATGGACCTGCCCCCTCACACGCCCCTCCGAAAATAAAATAGAATTGTGATAATTAGTTGACAAAACTCAGATAAGATGCTTATGAATAGTTCTTAGACTGACAAATGTAACTAACTGAAGTGAGGGCCTGAAACATACATTTTTTTAAATTAATTTTTTTATTAAATCATAGCTATGTACATTACTGAAACATACATTATAGAGAACATCCAGTCAAACATGGCAGCAGGAATCCAAATGATTATTACTATCGCTATCTAAAATGACAGTAAGGTATAAACCCTCAAGTACAACAAAGATAAGAACAGAACTGATAGCAGGTAAGAGAACTCAACAAAATTCTGAAAAACAGCATATTGACAGAAAGGAAGTACTTTAGTAAAGTGGAGAAGGCTCAAAACCACAGCCTGTAGAGCTGACAAAAGTGGCCTAATATATGCTGAATCCGAGAAAAGCTCAGAAATAGATAGCACAGGATACTTATGAGAGCAGCAGTGAGAGGTAATTCAGTCTATTCTGTAAGCAAAGGAACTTCTATATTTCTTCTTCCATGTAGCTAAATGACAAGACACAGTTACCTAGGCAAAAGATAAAGATGAGTCTAGATGTTGATCTCTTTGTATTTATTCTTCTTGGGAGTTCTTTCCTAGATGTACAGATTAACATTTTTGATCAAATTTAGGAAGTTTCCAGTCGTTATTCCTTTAAATATTTTTTCTGTCTCTTCTGTTTTTCTTTCTTCTCCTTCTGAGTCTTTCATTACATGTTAGGAGGCTCAAATTCTTCAAGACTCTTAACTTCTCTCCATTCTTTCTTTTTTTCCAACCCAAGTAAACCAAGTACAAAAAATATTCATATAAAGTTGTTCACATGTAGGTCCTAGATTACCAGCTTCTGTGTAAAATCTTTTTTTCTTTCTATTCCATGGATCAGATAATCTCTATTCATCACTTATTCTTCTGCTAGCTTAGATCTGCTACTGAACAGATATATAGTGAATTTTTCATTTTATTTATTGTACTTGTTACTTCTAGAGTTTCCACGTGTAGGTTTTTTATTGTTGCTGTTGTTTGTTCTAAGAGGATGAGGTCTCACTATATCACCTAGGCTAGTCTCCAACTCCTGGCCTCAAGCAATCCTCCTAGCTCAGCTTCCTGAAAAGTTGCAACTACAGGTACAATCCACTGTGCCCCAATAACTAAGAAAATGCCAGGAAGGCTATGTTAACCAGTGTGATGAAAATGTGTCAAACGGTTTATGAAACTAGTGTATGGTACCCCATGATCACATTAATGTACACAGCTATTATTTAATTAAAAAAAAAAATCCACTGTGCCCAGCTTTCTTTTTAAAAGTCATTTGTAGCTTTACTGATATTCTTTATTTCATGAGTCACTGTCATCATACTTTCCTTCAATTCATTAAATGTGTTTGTTTTTTTTTTTAGTTCTTTAGTAATTTGAAACCTCTACCTATTTAATCCAACACTCGTCTCCAAGGCAACGCCTGTGGCTCAGTGGGTAGAGTGTCAGCCCCATATACCGAGGATGGCAGGTTCAAACCCGGCCCTGGCCAAAAACTGCAACAAAAGAATAGCCAGGCATTGCGGTGGGTGCCTGTAGTCCCAGCTACTCGGGAGGGTGAGGCAAGAGAACTGCTTAAGCCCAAAAGGTGGAGGTTGCTGTGAGCAGTGATATACCATCGCACTCTACCCAGGGCGATAAAGTGAGACTCTGTCTCTACAAAAAAAAAGAAACGAAAAGAAAAAGAAAAAGAAAAGAAACGAAACAACACTGGTCTCCAGAGTGACAACTTTCATGGATTCTTGCATAAAAGAGGTCAGGTCATGAAATTTATACTTACAAAAAATAAACATAAATTTGGTCCAAGTATAAATGTGAATTGAGATTTGATGGAAATTTCATATACATTTTATACATTTAAGAATGTTATTGAAATGCAGGTACTCTTCCTTTTGTGAATCAATGAATTTTCCCATATTTTAAATACCATAAAACAGAAAAGTACATGTCCTAAAATACATGAATTCAGAATCTTTTGGCAGAAAATAATTTAAGCATTATGTGAGGGCAAGATTATATCAGCAACATTTACAGTCCTTTAGATCACATAGGCCTTGGAAAGTGCTCCTTTGCAGTCACCTTTCCTCGAAAAACCATGAACTAATGCTGTTCCCATAATCCCATCTCTTAAGACCCAATGACTGCACATTCATAGCTTTTTTATTAATAGCTTATTAATTTACTTGTGATAGATGATTTTTAAACATGCCAGCAGGTTATCATCATTTAACACAATTCTAGTAGTCTGACAAGTCCTTCTGTGCCTAATGTTCTGAGGTCTAAATATGAACTGTCTCTGGATTCTAAACAGGACAAAACAGGTTCACTTCAAAGAAGGTGTAGCTACAACAGTAAAAGATAAAGCAGTTGAGGAAAGGGAGAAAGTGAAAAGGAACTAACTTACCCTGTCCCCGATGGCAGTGAAAGTTGTTCAAGTGAATTACCTCTTCATTGTTGTTTCCCTCTGCCATTTTCAAATACAGACATAAACATATGTGGTTACTAATATATAAATATGATGGCCATCTGTCCCAAAGGGTCTGAAAAAGAAAAAAAGAAGAACATTAGAAATGAGGGAGGATCAGCCAGGAGCAGTGGCTTATGTCTATAATTCTAGCACTCCTTAAGGCCAATACTCAGGACTTTGAGACCAGCCTGAGCAAGAGTGTGACCCCATTTCTACTAAAAATAGAAAAACTTAGATGGGCGTTGTGGTGGGCGCCTCTAGTCCCAGCTATCTGGGAGGCTGAGGCAGGAGGATCACTTGAACCCAGGAGTTTGAGGTTGCTATGAGCTATGACGATGCCATGCATTCAAACCTGGGCAATAGAGTGAGAGACTCTGTCTCAAAAAAAAAAAAAAGAAAAGAAAAAAATGAGAGTATCAAAACTCTTCCTAAATATCTGCTCAAGAAAACATTCAAAGCTTATGCTGAAAACATGCCTTAAGAAAACACAAACTCGGGGCAGCACCTGTGGCTCAGTAAGTAGGGCACTGGCCCCCTATACTGAGGGTGGCAGGTTCAAACCAGGCCCCAGCCAAATTGCAACAAAAAAAATAGCCAGGCATGTTGTGGCAGGCGCCTGTAGTCCCAGCTACTTGGGAGGTTGAGGCAAGAGGATCACCTAAGCCCAAGAGTTGGAGGTTGCTGTGAGCTATGACACCATGGTACTCAACTGAGGGCTACAAAGTGAGACCCTGTCTCAAAAATAAATAAATAAAAAAAATGGACTACATGGAAAAGAAACATGAATTCAGAGAATGATGGTACGCCTAGACAGAATTGTATCACCTGTGCCTAAGCTGAAATCCTAACCCCCAATGTGGGCCTGTAATGTGAGCTTATTTGTAGCCTGTGGGAGGTAAGCAGATTTTGATCAAGTCATGGAACCTCAAGATGAAAGATCAGCACCTTTAGAAGAGACACCAGGGCACTGCTCTTTCTCTCCATCATGTGGGAACTTAGGTGGAAGGCAACTGTCTGTGATCTAGGAAGAGAGAAATCACTAGAACCAAACAATGTTGGAACTCAGTTTTCAAATTTCCAGCCTCCAAAACTGTAAGAAAATAAGTTTGTTTTAACTGTCACCCAGTCTACAGTATTAGCCTGAGCTAATGCAGGTGGACAATAGAAATAATATATACAGTACAGAAAATGGTGAAACAGGGTCTGAATTTTAGGCAATCAATGAGTATGGCACATCTTAAAAAGAAATGTTTAAAAGATAAAATTAAAATTCTATACACTCATAAGTATATGTTGAGGGAATGATATTCATCACACAGCTAAACTGTGACAACATCTGTGCTCTTGTTCAATAGGAAAACAGATAAGATTATAAGCTAAAATGAGGCATTTTTCTAAGCACCTGACATACACAACTCATCTACTGCTCACAACAACCCTCCCTGTAAGGCTGGCACAATTATTATGCTTAGTTTACAGAGTACTTGGTTCTGGCCATGACAAAGTAGTTGGTATTAGAACAATCCTTTACTGTTTTTTACATATCCGTTATAAAAGACTGAATATATAAAACAATTCTTTGAAGGCAATGGAAAAAAACTAGGAGGCAGGATTTCAGGGGCTCTGAACCTTGAAAAATCAGGGCAGGACACATTCATCGTGGATTCCTCCCACCACCACCCCCAAAAGGTATTTCGAATACCTTTTGGGTGAGAAAATGGAGCCCAGGCAGAAGCAGCAGTTTCAATTGTCTGAGGAGTCAAAAGATCAAAGTTTGGGACTTCCAAAGTACCTGAGACTTTCAAAACCCTAGCAAGGAGGAATGCACAGAAAAGAGAATCTCCCCAAATCTGCATATGAATCCTCCCCAAATTGCTGGCCTATGCTGCATACATATAGGATGAGACTCCAAATAATCTAGGAGCAGAAGGTTAAAGAGCTGAGCAGTAATCTCAGCAAATTTGTTGAAAGATGATGGAGGTCAAGCCCAAAGTGGAAGGGGCTTGGTAAATACTCTGAGCTTTTATTTGAGATCCTAGGAGAGCCACGCCTTAAGGGTTAAGAGCAAAATTAAAACAGACCTACAAAAACCTAAAACCAAACTTTGACAGTATCAAGATGACCAGGAAGTACTCTATTTTTCCACCTAAAAACCTTAAACCCCAATGAAAGATCATTTGGAGCCGCTAACGTTTTTTGCCATAATGTCCAGTCTCTGATAAAAAACTATAAGGCCATGCCTGACTAAAACATATATACATGAACAGCTAAAAGGAACAAAGGAAAACAAATGAACAAAAATACAAAAGGGAAAGACTAGAAACAGAAATCAACCCACATATGATTCATGTGCTGGAGTTAATAGGGACACAAAAAGGACTACATACTAAAAAATGGGAGAAGGATGGACAAATAGTTAAAAAGAGAGTATCAACACCACTGGAATTTATAAACAGCATCCTAGACACAGTAGAAAAAAGTACTAGTAAACTGGAGGACAGATCAAGAAAGACTATTTCTAAAATGAAGCAAGAAAAAAGGAATGGAAAACAAAAGAATATAAAAGATATAGTCAAAATTTATAAAGTATGTAATTGGACTTAGGGAGAGGGATTTCTTCTTCAACATATGGATTAAACATGGATTAAAGAAGAAATCACAATGAAAATTAGTAACTATTTTGGCTGAATGAACCAAAAAATAATGAAAATAAAATGTGTAGAATGGAGAGGTAAAAAGACATATTTGAAGAAGTGATGGCAAATGTGACAAAAATGATGAAAGACATTAACCCACAGGTTCTAGAAATTTTGAGAGCCCCAAGAAGAAAGAAAACCATACTTTAGGGTATCATATTCAAATGATGTAAAACCAAGACAGATCTTACAATCAGCCACAGGACAAAAGAGACATCATTTTCAAAAGAACAATCATAAGACAAATGACTACTTTTTAACAGAAACTATGGGAACTAATAACACTGGAATGACATTATAAAAGACGACAAAATGCCAACCTAGAGTTGTTTTCTTTTTTTGAGATAGAGCCTCAAGTGATAGTCCTGGGTAAAGTGCCATGGCATCACAACTCACAGCAACCTCCAACTCCTGGGCTCAAGCCATTCTCCTACCTTCGCCTCCCAAGTAGCTGGAAGTACAGGTGCCCACCACAACGCCAGGCTACAACCTAGAGTTTTTAACACAATGAAAATGTCTTTCAATAGTATAAATAAAGGCATTTTCAGACAAACAAGAGCTAAATGAATTTGTCACCAGCAAACTAAAGGAAGTTCTTCAGTCTCAAAGAAAATGATCCTAGAAGGAGGCATATTAGAATGTAAAAGAATATTGATTGCATAATATAATAATGAATTATGGAATTTTAAAATATATGTAGAATTTTCATACATGATTGAAATAGCACAAAAAGCTGGAGGGAAATAAATGAAGTTAAATTGCTTTAACCCTCTGTGAAGAGCTCAGAAACAAAATGTGCCAATTGAGGTATGCAGCAATCAGAACCATCGCTATGGCACACTAATGGCAAACTACTCTGGACATTCTTTGGTTTCTTACTAATCAAAATAATTCACCCAAGTTGCTTTCAGTCATTTCAAGCATGACTGTGAAAAATATTGAGAATGAAGTATATGATGCTTACAGCTTCTTACACACTTAAGTCAGGTAACATAAAAGAAACATGTGTTGTCAAGTTTTTGTTTGCAAAATAAATGAGGCCTGTCGTATGCAACAAACACCTTGTTTGAATGCTTAAAGGGATCTTTCACAGTCAAAAAGTTAAGGTTCTTAGCACTTTGGAAGGCCAAGGTTGGAGGATTGCTTGAGGCCAGGAGTTGAGACCAGCCAAGGCAACACAGTGAGACCGTTTCTATGCAAAAAAAAAAAAAAAAAAAAAAAAAAAAATTAGCTGGGTATGGCGGTGAACACCTGTAGTCCTAAGCATCTAGAAGCTGAGCCAGGAGCCTCCTGGGAATTGGAGGTTGTAGTGAGACGTGAACACACCATTGTACCCTAGGCAGGGTGAGAGTGACTGTGCACACGTGCATGCTTTCTCTCAACTCACTCTCACACACGTACATATATACACTCAGAGCTCTTGCAGTGGAGAAATGGGAAAATTCTAATTTAAGGTACAGTAAATTAAGTCAAAGATTCATAACCACTAAAATAATAATAAAAGAATGTGTATCTAAACAGCAAATAGAGGAGACAAATGGTATAAAAAAAATAAGTAATCACTGCAAAAGAATACCTGAAAAGAGAAATAAAGGATCAAAGAACACAGGCCACTAAAAAGATGCTTAAAAGTTCAATTACATCAGAAATTATATAAACTAACTGAGGCAATCAAAAAACATTATCAGAATGAACATAAGTGAGTGGTGTTTTACAAGACACACACTTTAAGTATAAGAAAACTGAAAGGTTTAAAGTATGGAAAGCCATATACTGAACATTAACACTTCATCTAATAAGTTCTTAATTTCAAATATCGTATTCTTCAGTTATATAATGCCTATATGATTTTTTAAAAATAAATTTCAATTATCTTTTCAATTATGTTGTGTATCTTTTCCTCTCTTTGGTGTAACAAAACCTATAAAAAACTGTATGAGCACATTAATAACAAAGCAAACATTACAGTAAGTATAATTAGAGACAAGTAGGGAGATTTCATCCAGATAAAAGAACCAACTTGGCTCTGCTCCCATGGCACAGTGGTTAGTTATGGCACCAGCCACGTACATTGAGGGTGTGCATTTGAACCCGGCCCAGGCCAGCTAAACAACTGCGACAAAGAAATAGCCGGGCAGCTGTAGTCCCAGCTACTTGGGAGGCTGAGGCAAAAAAATCGCTTAAGCCCAAAGGTTTGAGGTTGCTGTGAGCTGTGATGCCACAGCACTCTACCCAGGGCGACATAGTGAGACTGTCTTAAACAAACAAACAAAAAAAACCAAAAAGGGCCAACTCACAGAAAATATAACAATCCTAAATTTGTACAAATCTAATTACGTTGCTTCAAAATATAGAGACCTTAAATATACTTTAAGGAAGACCAATGTACTTATAACTGGACAGAAGACTTGCATGGCTGACAACTGGAGAATACATATTCTTTTCAAGTGTGTGAGGAACATTTATAGACTACTGAGCCATGAAGTTAGCCTGAACAAATTTCAAGGCCTTGAAATCATACACCATATGTTATCTGACAAATCAATAAAAGAAAAGATAAATAGGAATTTTTTGTGTGGACGGAGGGGACGGGGGGAGGGGAGAGACAGTCTCACTGTTGCCCTGGGTAGAGCGCTGTAGCATCACGGCTACCTCAAACTTCTGGGCTCAAGTGATACTCTCACCTCAGTTTCCCAAGTAGCTGGGACTATAGGTGCCCACCATAATGCCCAGCTAGTTTTTCCATTTTTAGTAGAGATAGGTCTCGCTTTTCCTCAGGCTGGTCTCCTGAACTCAAGCAATCCACCCACCTCGGCCTCCCAGCGTGCTAGGATTATAGGCATGAACTATTACACCCAGTCAGGAAATTTTGAAATATTGGAAATTTAGTGACCTAAACATCATCATCACAATGAAAATTAGTAACTATTTTGATTGAATAAACTGAAAGAATGAAATGAAATGAACTGAAAACAAAGATATACGGAAAACAAAATATATCAAAATATGTGGAAAGAAGTTGTAGCAGTGCTTAAAGGATAATTTATAGTTCCAAATGCATATTTTATTTTATTTTTTAAGATAGTCTCACTCTATCACCCTGGCATCATCATAGCTCACATCAACCTCAAATTCTTGAATTCAAGAGATCCTCTTGCCTCAGCTTCCCAAGTAGCTGGGACTCCAGGCACCTGCCACTAGGTCCGGTTAGTTTTTCTATTTTTAGTAGAGACAGGGCCTCACTTTTGCTCAGTCTAATCTGTAACTCCTAACCAATGGATCCTCCCACCTCAGCCTCCCAGAATGCTAGGATTACAGGCATGAGCCACCATGCCCAGCCTCAGTTTCTTTTCAAAGTGTACTAGAGGGCAGCACCTGTAGCTCAGTGGGTAGGGCGCTGGCTACATACACTGATGCAGGCGAGTTCAAGCCTGGCCTGGGCCTGCTAAACAATGACAACCGTAAGAAAAAATAGCCAGGCATTGTGGTGGGCGCCTGTAGTCTCAGCTACTTGGGAGACTGAGGCAAGAGAATCACGTAAACCCAAGAGTTTGAGGTTGCTGTAAGCTATGATGTCACTGCACTCTATACAGGGTGATAGCTTGAGACTCTGTCTCAAAAAAAAAAAAAAAAAAAGTGTACTGGAGGTTACAGCAAGCAGAATAAGGCAACACAAAGAAATAAAATATCAGATTGAAAGGAAGAAATCAGTGCCATTATTTACAGATGATAAGACTGTGATACTGATGTAAAGATAGATAATAAAGTAGAATAGAGTTCAGAAAAAGACCCACTATATTCAGCCACCCACATTACAACAAAGGTGCCAGTGCAACATGGTGGGGAGAAAGAACCGTCTTTTCAATAAACATTGCTGGTCAAGTTGCTATCTCTATGGGAAGAAAAAAATCAATCTTTGTCTATTCCTTATACAATACATAAAAGACAATTCCAAATGAATTATGAAATGCAAAGTAAATATAAAAATTCTGGAATTTATATAAGAATACAATCGTCCTCACAGGACAAGTTTACAAAGGGTGCCAAAAACGTACGCACATTTTAAGAAAGGAAAAAAACTGTATTCAATTTGTAATACTCAGGCAGTGCCTGTGGCTCAGTGGGTGGGTCACCGGCCCCATGTAACCGAGGGTGGCAGGTTCAAACCTGGTACCGGCCAAACTGCAACCAAAAAATAGGCAGGCGTTGTGGGGGACACCTGTAGTCCCAGCTACTCGGGAGGCTGAGGCAAGAGAATTGGGTAAGCCCAGAAGTTGGAGGTTGCTGTGAGCTGTGTGATGCCACGGCACTCTACCAAGGGCGATAAAGTGAGACTCTGTCTCTACAAAAAAAAAAAAAAAAAAAAAAATTTGTAATACTCAATACATGTGCATATACCAATAACAAAAGATGAATATAAGTCACATTGAGCATCTCTTGTAATTGCAGAAGTCAAACATAACTTGAGTATTACAAATTTAACAGTTTCTTCCCAGCTACTTGGGAGGCTGAGGCAAGAGGATCACTTGAGACTAAGAGTTTGAGGCTGCTGTGAGCTATGACGTCATAGCACTCTACTGGGGGCAAGAAAGTAAGGCACTGCCTCAAAAAATTAAATAAAAAACTCCTTATGAGTGGCCCCTGTAGAAAAGGAAGTCTGATGTGTATGTATTTTTTTGCACTCTATACATCTGCATGTAACTGTAGAGACACAACTGGAATGAACAGGTGAATGAATCACAAGGTCTTGTGATACAAAAATGAACACTGTACTAGTAAGAAACAATTAGAAAATGACATTTAAAAAGGATATTATTTAAAGTAGCATCTAAAAAAACCATCAAATAAATACCAAGGAATAAATATAATGAAGGATATGCAAGACTTCTACACTGAAAACTATAAAACATTACTGAAATTAAGATTAAACAAATGTAGAGACATAACTACACTTGTGAGTTAGCTCAGTTTTATAAAGATGTTCATTCTTTCTCAATCGATTTATGAATTTAATACTAATGATCTCAAATTAAAAAAATGAATATATACCACTTAGATGATTTTAGAATTTACTGGAATATTCGCAAAGAGCCAAGAATAACCAAAACGAAAGAAAAAAAGAGGCTCAGTGCCTGTGGCTCAAGTGGCTAAGGCACCAGCCACACACATCTGAACTGGTGGGTTCCAATCCAGTGCGGCCCGCCAAACAATGATGGCTGCAACAAAAAATACCCGGGTGTTGTGGTGGGCACCTGTAGTCAAGACCCCGTTTCTACCAAAAATAGAAAAACTAGCCAGGTATTGTGGTGAGTGCCTGTAGTCCCAGGTATTTGGGAGGCAGAGGCAGGAGAATCCCTTGAGCCCAGGAGTTAGTGGTTGCTGTGAGCTGTGACGCCACAGAATTCTACCCAGGGCAACAGCTTGAGGCTCTGTCTCAAACAAACAAACAAACAAAAAAAAAGATGGAGGATTTATACTATCAAATATTATCTTCATATAAAGTTACAGTAATTAAGAAAATGTTGTATTAACAAAAGAGAAAAACAGACCAACTGAATAGAGTCCAAGATAGATTCATTCATAAATGGATGTTTGATTTATGACAAAAGTGGCACTGTAAAGCAATGGGAAACAATCTTTTTACCATATGATACTATTCTAAAAGCCATATTTGGGGTAGGGAGTGAGAACTTCTTCCTTATGCCTCATAAAAAAGTAATTTTATTTTACTTTATTTATTTATTTTTAAGACAGAGTCTCACTCTATTGGCCTGGGTAAAGTGCCAGGACATCATAGCTCACAGCAACTTCAAACTCTTGGGCTCAAGGAATCCTCTTGCCTCTGCCTCCCAAATACCTGGGACTACAGGCACTCACCACAATACCTGGCTAGTTTTTCTATTTTTGGTAGAAATGGGGTCTTGATCTCGCTTAGGATGGCCTCAAACTCCTTTCTTTGATGAAAATTCGAGGAATAAAAATCAATAAGAATAAAAGAGGATCCACTGTAACTGTTATGGGGACCTTTTAGTTCCAAGATCCTATCTGTGACGTCAGTCACTCAGCTATTTTCTTCCTATGAAAATCTCAATCTTTGCCTTCCTTGGAGACACCATGTGCTCCTGAGGAAACCAGACCCAGATTCTGGCCTCTCATTAAATGATATCTACAAAAAGCTAAATTGACTAGTATCAGCATTTTTCCAACAAAGTTTTACATAAGAAACATCGAAATTATGTTAAAGCTTTACGATAGAACTTTCTGGCATCTGTAACTGAACAAAAGTATCCCAATTTGTAAAAATTACAAAGCTAACCATAGTTAGGGTCTCTTACTTAAAATAATACAGACATTACTTAACAAATAGCAGAGGAAAAAGCTTTGCTATCAAATTTGAATTGCATCAAGTACTTTACTAGTTTTTTTTTTCAAATGAGATTTTAAAAAAGTATTTTGAGCACTAATTCCAACAGTAAAATTTCTTATATTTTACCTCATCTAGCTTCCTTCACTTTAACACTGGAAATCAAAGGGAAATGTGATTCATTTTATACTTCATTTAGTTAGAATGTTAAACTTGTGGTTATGTAGATTAGTAGTGCTTTGAAAAATTCCTCACTGGCCAGGTGCAATGTGGTTCACACCTGTAATCCTAGCAACTCTGGGAGGCCAAGGCTGGCAGATCACTTGAGCTCAGGAGTTCAAGACCAGCTTAAGCAAGAGTAAGACCCTGTCAATAAAAAATAAATAAAAATAAATAACTGGGCTTTGTGATGGGCACCTGTAGTCCCAGCTACTTGGGAGGCTGAGGCAAGAGGATCACTTGAAACTAAGAGTTTGAGATTGCTGTGAGCTATGATGCCATAGCACTCTATTGGGGGCAAGAAAGTAAGGCGCTGTCTCAAAAAATTAAATAAAAAACTCCTCATGAGTGGCCCCTGTGGAAAAGGAAGTCTGATGATGGAATTTCTACTCTTGACTAGAAGTAGGTCTCTGCAACAGGTTCATTTAACTTCCTTTCATCTGGGCTTAAGATTAGACAATCTAGGTTTAAATCTCAGTCTTACCATTTAATAATTGGCTCTGGGTTAACTGCTTAATCTTCTGGGCCTAGTTTCCTCATTTATAAAAGAAGAACAATATGGTTATTTTAAAATTAATTGAGGCCAGGTGTTTTAAAATTAATTGAGGCCAGGGAGCAGGTCTGTAGTTCTACCACTCTAAAGGCTGAGGCAGAACAACTTTACCTGGTAACAGTTACCACACTCTTCAAGTGTGGTAAGAGCACAGACCTGGGCAAGAGCAAGACCCCACTTTTACAGAAAAAATAAATTAGCCAAGTGTGGTGATGTGCACCTGTAGTCCTTGCTACTCAGGAGGGCTGAGGCAGAAGGATTTCTCGAGTCCAAGAGTTCAAGGCTGCAGTGAGCTGTGATCACATCACTGCACTCCAGCCTACATGACAGAGACTATGCCTCTAAAAGATAGATTAAATTAAACATAAAAAAATTGAGTTACATATATAAAAGTGTTTAGCATAGTGCCTGGCACATAGAAGTATGACATCACCACTATTACTATGTGTAAAATGGAAATAGCTATTCTTCTTACCTTGTAAGGCTGTGTCAAGATTAAATAAAAGACTAGAATCCACTTTGTATATGGCAAATGCAATCAAAATAGGAACTTTAATATCACTATCACAAGTACACATCACGTGCAGGGTTTATTAAGAAGAGTTGACATTACAGACAGATGTAGAACCTTTATTTTCCCCTTCCAAGTAAGTTACACTTCACTAGTATGATAACTAGTCACAGTAAAATTTTTACTTCCTACTCAAAAGGAACTTCATTTTTCCTCTGGAAGAAGCCATATAGAAGTCTCACTGCTTCTTGATGAAAAAGCTGAAGAAAACAGATAAAACTGGAGTCTAGAAATAGAAAATGCCATCCAAGAAATAGTATAGTAGGCAAGAAACAGTTCTTGCCTCTTTTTATTATAAACATTATCATAAGTACACTTACGTTGATTATACTCTTTAGTCGAATATATGGGTTAATGCTTATAAATTAGAACCTGATATCAGATTTTCTTTTCCTTTGGAGATAGAGTCTTTGTTGCCCAGCCTAGAGTGCCATGACCTCCGCCTAGCTCATAACAACCTCAAAGTCCTGGGTTCAAGCAACCCTTCTGCCTCAGCTTCCTGAGTAGCTGGGACCACTGGCACACAACACAATTCTTGGCTAATTTTTCTATTTTTAGTAGAAATGGGATCTCACTCTTGCTCAGGCTGGTCTTCAACTCCTAAATCCAAGTAATCCTTCCATCTCAACCTCCTAGAGTGCTAGGTTTACGGGTGACCAGCCTATCAGCATACATTTCATCATTTTATTATTGAGCTTATACAGTATGTTGATCACTCAATGGACTATAACAAACTGGTTAACATACAGAGGTAGTCCACATAAGGAACTAGGCCCACTGTACTAATATACATGTATGCACGTCCCATCTATGAAAATTAGGTCAAACTTAAGGAGGTGGTCAACTACAGAAGTTCTACTGTATATAGTACTCTTATATTGTAAAGCTTTAAGAAAATTAAACAACAATTCTATGTTCTTTTTTTTGGCAGGGGCCAGGTCTGAACCCACCACCTCTGGTATATGAGACCGGTGCCCTACTCATTTCCACAGGTACCACCCAATTCCATGTTCTCTTTCATCTCCAACCATCCTAATGACCTTTTATCTCCTTCTTTTCCTTGCAGGAATGAATCAACATACAATAAGAAAGTGTTCTTATTCTTGATTTGTCTTGTTCACAACTATATTTGCAGTGCCTAGTACAAGTACTGAACGAGTGGCTCCAAAAACATCTTCCTATATCAAAGCCTGGAGTTCTTGTTCATCTTAGCCAGATAACAAGTCAGGTAACATGGCCTAAGCAACAGGTTTAATTAGCATTTCCTTCAGTTACCAACTACTGCCCATCATAGAAAATTTGGAAAACAGGAAAAGAATGACACCACCCATGTTTTTTTCATCCGGTTTTCTGGTTTTCAAAATTGCACCTTCACTTCCTTATGACCAGAATGCTTCAGTCTGTCTCAGACAAATCATCATCTTCTCTTTCTCCTCCATTTTTCCTTCCAAATGCTCCTAAAATAATACTGCATGATCCTGGAGTTTTGTAGTGTCCTTGCTCTCCAGAGTAATTTGGAGAGTTACTTCTACAACACAGATATGGGGTAAAGGCTTCCAAATTTAATCAAAGGAACAGAACACCCATAAGACCTCTTTCTAGCATGTTTTCTAAGTGTCTATAAATGATTATTGCTTTTCATTCAATTACTAGTGCATATCTTAACCATTGTTTGGATAGTCAACCTTTATAAACCTGTGTTAATATTTAACCAGTATTAAATCAATACAACACAAGGTTAATACAGGAAAGCCCGTGGATATGGAGGGATGACTATCCTGTCTTTCATATAATAATCTGTTATACAACAAATTTTTATACTTTTTAATGTAACAAGCATTTGCTATACATCATGAGGAATACAGAGAAAATTCCACATGAATTTTGCTTTCAAGAACTCACAGTTTCATCAGTAAGAGAAAATATGCACAATATTACACCATAAAGTCAATGGTGCAATAAACAGACTACTTCATGGGTGGCACCTGTGGCTCAAAGGAGTAGGGTGCTGGCCCCATATGCTAGAGCCCCAGGCAAAAAAAAAAAAAAGAGACTACTTCAGCTGAGAAAAGGCAGGCAGTCAGGGAAGGCTTAGCAGGGACAGCTACAAACTAAACTGAGCACTGTGCCAGATCCGGGCTTAGCTGTTAACAGGACAGCAGTTTTCACTTAGGGCTCCCAAAGGCACAGGGTAAGAAGTCTGAATACTCTGCTGAAAGACTATATAGAAAGCTCTGCCACTACATGGAGAGGGAAAGCTGAGCCCAGCCTTCCAGCAGTCTCTGATGAGGCACATGATGGAAGACACCATCTTGGAAGTGGATCTTCCAGTACTGGCCAGCTCTTATAACAGCACATGGACCAGAGGTAAACCTCCCAGGTGAATCCTTCCCAATCTCAACTCAAAACTGTCAACAAAGAAAACTGCTGTATGAAGTCAGCAATTTCTAGAGTTATTTGTAAGGTCACCAACAGATAACCAAAACAGCTCAAATCTTATTTTCTAGCTAATGGGAAACAATGGAATGACAGCTGTTCTTCAGAATAATCAACCTAAGCTGGGTATTGTAGTGGGCACCTGTAGTCCCAGCTATTTGGGAAGTTGAGGCAAGAGGATTGCTTGAACTGAGGAGTTTGAAGTTGCTGTGAGCTATGGTGCCATGGCACTCTATCCAGGGCAACAGAATGAGACTCTGTTTCAAAAAAAGAGAAAAGAAAAATCAACCTAGCAGCAACGTGTGGGAGACATCTGATGCCAGGAAACAAGAGCCAGGGAAGTCTGAACTAGAGATAATAGTATGTAGGGGGAGGAAAAAAATACAAAACGCTAACTACAAAGTTAGATCCAACAGGACTCATGTCCGTAACTGGCTATCAAGGTAAGAGGAAGGAAGGAGTCAAAGTTGACCTAGATGTAGAGATCAGGTGACTACGGGATGGTGACATTACTAAGGAAGAGCAAGGCAGATGATGAGTTCATAAGAAAACACAATGTGTTAACTTTAATACATAGACAAAATGGAACTAAAGGAAAATAACATTGATAATTACAGATATATTATGCAAACAATAGTGTATGGTTTAAACAGTTTAAGAGAGCTCTAAAAATCCTGTTATCAGTGTCTTTCCACAATAGGAAAGGTTTTAAACCAAAAATTAAATTTAAAATCTTCAGTGGGTGGGCTAGTTTAACATAAAACAATATTTTCCTGAACTGTCAACTGAAAATTGGTTTAACAACTAGAACAGGTAAGTAGGCACATCCTCATCCTCAAAGGACAAAATCAATGTTTTCAGTAATCATTTTAGAATCAAACCTTTTGTGAACTCAGGACACCCTGCCCTTTTTTATTCCAATTACTGCCTTGTAGGCTCCACCCTCTGACATATTTCTACACTGAAGTTATTTTTTTTAAGACCACAATTCTCACATGGTAGAATCAAAATCCTTACCATGCCTTACAGAACACTGCAATCCTATCCTATGAACCTTGCTGTCACAGACTCACTTCATACTTTCCCCCCATTCACCCGTAACAACAGCTCAGTTCCTTGAACAGGCCATGCCTCTTGGTTCACTTCAGGCTTTTCTGTGGCTGGATTACTCTTCCTCACTGACTATGATGGAATCAACTCTATTCATCCTTCAGATTCTTTACACACTCATCCTCACAGAAAAATCTTTCTGGACTATTTCCTAGATAACTGCCTCCCCTCCCCCCCAGTTCAATCACAATTCCCTCATATCTGAAAAGTACTTTCCACAACAATTTCATGCCTTTAGGAAACTATATTTAATTTTGGTATCCTCTGCTAAAACTTTAGTTCCCAGAAGGCAGAATTGCGGGTCTTACTTGCTTCCAAAGCCTGAAAACATAACTGCCTGGCACAAAGTAGATGCTCTGTAAGTACTTTCTGAATCAACAGCATTCATTGGTATAGCAGGATAATTAAGGGCATTAACTCCAGAACAAAACTGAGTTCAAGTTCCAGCTCTGACCTTACAAGTTTTGTGACTAGATGGCTTATTTTTCAGCCCCTCAGTTTCTTGCCTTATAAAATACAGATAACAGTCCAGGCACGCTGGCTCATGCCTATAATCCTAGCACTCTGGGAGGCTGAGGCTGATGGATTGCTTGAGCTCACAAGTTCGAGACCAGCTGGAGCAAAAGCAAGATCCTGTCTCTACTAAAAATAGAAAAATGAGGCAAGAGGATGGCTTGAGCCCAAGAGTTGGAGGTTGCTGTGAGCTATGATGCCACAGCGCTCTACCAAGGGCAACAGCTTGAGAGACTGTCTCAAAAATAAATAAATAAAAATAAAGATAACAGATGCTATGTCATTGAGAGAATTAAGAGTTAATATATGGAAAATACTTAGAACAGTGTGTCACATTATTAGGAGTGTATATTTTTTTCTATTTTTATTAACAATAATGCAAATATGATCTTGTCAGATGCGAGATTCATGCCATCTGTAAAGATCTAGAATATAGTAAAGCCTAAAATTTAGTAAACACATTAAATAGTAGCTCATATTATAATTGGCAAATAGGTTCTCTTACATTTTCAGTCTCCATGATTCATACCTCAACTTCAAAAATTCTCAGTTCTCTATGATTCATACCTCAGTCTTTATCATTCTTTAGGAAGGTTTCAAGGGTTCTCTTCTATCAATGCTGTTAACCTCCAGAATAAAATCTAAAGCCTCTAGTCATGGGATTTACAGGACGTGGGTGTACAAACTTCTGTTCCTAGCCATTTCCTCAAATTCACCACCACTCCCTACACTGAGGCACAATAAATTACGGATACAAAACCCAAAGCAAAACTAGACCATTTCTTGGCCGTTTCCCTGCAAGTAAGCTTACTAAATTGGGATGTGTCATAAAATCTTCCCAGTCCTCCACTTTCTCACAGGAGAATAAATCAAAGTGCTCAGGGCAACTGCTACCAAGGCACTTACCACAGAGTACCAGTGATTAACAGTCGTCCCCCCCCCGCAGACTTATATGGGAGACCCGCCCCTAGAACAGAACTGGCACGTTATAGGTACTCCGAGGTTGGTTAAAAGTTGCCCCAAGTTTCCAATCTTCGTTCTACCTGGCATGAAGGCACCTGGCACGTGCACATCGGCCTCGCTCCCAACCAGCGCCCAAGCACGTGCTAGGCGCTGCGGGAACAGGAGCTGGACTAGTTCTATCCGCGCTGTAGAAGGGTTTTGACGCACTTGCTGTCTCCTCGCTGAGTGCTGGTGACACCCACCCCCTTAAGAACTGAGTGCAGAAGGTGGAAACGACTGGCCGTCACCCGCTGGGAGCCAAAGCTGGAGTTCAAAGTCACTATCTCCCTCCGCTTCTCCAGGCCGCGGTCGGGTGCACGGACACTGCCTCCTGCGGCAGCTTCGGTTCCAAGAGAGGAAAGCGAAGGGGCCACCGAAGGAAGCTAGGTCTTTCAGATCTGTCGCCCCCGCACAACAGGCCGAGGGGCGGCCCGCGAAACTTCCTGAAGTGGAGGGAGCCGCGGGAGGGGTCGCCCGGACGCCCAGCGCCTTTGTCGCTCTCTGCTCGCCGCTGGTCCCCGCTGCTTACTCTCAGCGGCGCCCACTGTGAACTGGCACGCCCGGGTCTCGGCCCTCGCCGCCCGGATCTCGGCCCTCGCCTCCCGGCTCCGCGGACCTTACACTCTCCCTCCCCCGCCCCCACCCCGGGGCTTAATGGAGATAACCTGGAGAGAGACTACCTTGCCTCACAAGGTCTGCCGCGGTGCCCCGGCGCACCCCGCGGCCGACACTTACTCGCCACTCAACTCGCCAGCTCGCGAGGCGGGCTCAGCAGCCTCCACCGCCGCGGCTTTTAGTTACCAGGAGCAGCCGCCGACAGCTCCGTCGCCGCAGCGGAGGGAACAGCTGCGCTTCTTCCGGCCCTGCCGCGGCGTCACCCCGCGCCTGCGCACAGCGCCCCCTCCCGACTAATAACAGGAAGAACCATAGAGGTACGCCCGGCGCTAGGGAGGAGGGACCTGAGGAAGGGGACCATAGAGAGGGCGCCTAGCCGCTCCCGCTTCCGGGCTCATCTGCTGAGTCTTGACTCCCCCATTAGGCGGGAGGACGAAAGGAACCAACTCATCTCCCCGTCGTCCCCAGCGTCCCACAAGGCGTCACTATCTCTCCACAGGTGAAAAGGGTGTAGGGACAGGTGGTCATGGAAATCTGCTGGATATGCACTTGTTTGCCCCGTCGCCTTTGGCAAGTCATTCATTCAACAAATATGTTCTCAGGGCTTCCTGCGTGTAGGCACTGTTCTAGGAACAAGGTATACAGCAGTGAAGTGGGTCCCTGTTCTCATGAAACTTATGTTTTAGTTGCAAAGTCAGTAACTAAAATACAGGCTCAACAAGGGTTTGTTCAGGCAAAAATGCAAGCAGGAAACAAATAAAAGTAGGAAAAGTGGTAGAGAGTGTGGTCAGGGAAGGCAGTTTGTTCCCACAGAAAGCTGAATGAGGTGACAAAGTGAACACTGGAGGCAAAGGGTGTGGATGGGCAGAGGCTCTGAGGTGGGAATGTGCCTGGTATTCAAGAAACAGCAAGAGGCAGTGCCCGTAGATCAGTGGGTAGGGTGCTAGCACTGAGTCAGGTGAGTTTGAACCCCGCCCAGCCAACTAAAACAGCAATGACAAATGCAACAACAACATAAAGAAATAGCTGGGTGTTGTGGTGGGCACCTGTAATCCCAGCTACTTGGGAGGCTGATGCAAGAGAATCACTTAAGCCCAGGAGTTTGAAGTTGCTGTGAGCTGTGACATCACAGAACTCTGCCCAGGGCAACAGCTTGAGACTCTGTCTCAAAAAAAGGAAACAGCAAAAATCCCAGCTTGGCTGCCATGCAGTGAGAAAGGGAGAATGTTAAGGACAGGGGTTGTCCAGGTGGCAAGGGGCCAAGTTGTAAATGATCTTATTAAGATTTTGGTCTATCTTGGATTTATTCTAAGTGTGATGGGAAACTACTGGAGAGTTGGAAGCAGGGGTATGTTTTCCAGAGATCTGGGGTGCGTTTGGAGACCTCAATAGTAGAAGCTCTACCGTAGAGGTCCCAGTATGAGGAAAGCCAGTTAGGAGGCTCTTGCCAGAGTCTAAATGGTGACTTAGACCACTGTGGCCAGGAACAAAGTGAGGGGAAAGGGCCAGATGAGGGCTTTTTTTTTTTTTTTTTAAAGGCAAAACAGAGGATTTTCAGATAAATCCGATGTTGACAGAGAAAGAAAGGGGTCAAGGATGACTACATGGTTTTTGGTTTGTGCAGCTGGGTGAATGGTGGTTCCTCTCACACATATGGGGGACATAGGGAGGAACAGATTAACATGTTTTGGACATGTTAAGTTGCCAAGAATACCTTCAAATCTTAGAGATATCAAGTAGGCAATTAGATAGATGAGTCTGGAGCTTAAAGAGGACAGGTGGACTTAGAGCAGTGGTTCTCAACCTTCCTAATGCCGTGGCCCTTTAATATAGTTCCAGTGGGTTGTGACCCACAGGTTGAGAACCACTGACTTAGAGGCTAGGGATTTAAATGGGAAGTTACTATAGATACCATAAAATATAGATACTATATAAAGCCATGTGCGTGGCTATACTTCCACCCAGGAAATGAGTGCAGCTAGAGAGAGAACAGCTGAACCAAGGGTTGAGGAGGGAAATGATAAGGAGGAGAAAAAAATAAAAGAGTGTTGTGTCCCAGAAGCCGAAGAAAGCACTCCCAATGAGAAGATTATGAACAGCAGCACTACCAGATGCTGTTCAGGGAAACAAGAAAGAAGGACATTCACTGAAAGTGAGGTCAGGGAAGGGGTCTCGGAGGTCTGTGGAGGTCTTTGGAGGAAAGAATGGGGAGCGAAATGACTAGCAGAATGTTGTTGGCTTCCTGGGTCTGGAGCTTTGTGATCATAAAGTTAAAGTGAAGCCAGGCAGCAAGGACGTGGGTCTTTCTCCAGCCACGTGCACAGATGCTAAAGAGAAGGAACGGGTCCTAGAGAGGAATGTCTGAAATTGAGATTTTGGAGATGGTGCAGGTGTTGGTTATGATGAAACCTAGGGTGTGCCTCTGAGTGAGTGGCTGAGCTGGAGGGGAAGTTAAGGTCATTGTAGGGGAGAGACCAGGAAAGTAAGAGGCCTGGGTATGAGTGGATCATTTAAGATGTTAAACATCAAGAAAGATGTCAGAAATGGGGGTGGGGGAGACCATAAAATAGGTTTTTAAATCTTCAATGAATAAAGGAGATCATGAGGAGGCCAGCAGATAGCTGCACAAGAAAGAAGAGGGTACACATACTTCCCAGGATTCAGTTCATTGTTGTGTTGTTTTTGTTTTGCTTTGTTTCAAGGAAAGTGGGAGAAACAATAGTCTGGATGCAGCAATGAGTGCCCCTGCTTGAGGACAGTGGAATGTGGCTTACAAGGGTTCACACTGGAGAGAACAAGACCTCTGTTAAGATGGCTGCAGGGGAGCAGCATTCTCAGGGAATAGCCATGTTTCAGGGAAGCAGAAGATGAAGGACTGCTTTCAGGAGAGGCTAAGTATATAGGGATCTTCCTGATGACAAACCGTAGGTTCTGGAGGGTGCTGTGCTCGGGAAACCTTAGAACAGAGGTGTTCAACTTGTGGCCTAAAATAGCTATGAAGGCAGCCCAACACAAAATAATAAACTGGTTATTATAAACATGAGATTTGGGGTCATTTTTTGGTGGAATACAATTGCACAGTTCTTGAGCATGAACTCTGTAGATAATGTCTTTTCGAAATGTCATGTAAACACATGTAGGCTCTCACTGTTTGTACACATGTGTGGCATCAGTTTTATTGTGGTATGTTGCTTCCAGTGTGTTATCTCCCAAGCACAGTCGAATTGACATCATCAGATGTTATGTGTGCTTGTAGTGACTAGACCAGGCTAGTCACTGTGATTATCAAAACAGTGATAATTGTGATTATCAACAATATTTCAACCTACCATTGTAACATTAGGTGTTTAATGTTATTTAGAAGTCCAGTAAGCATTCTTTCTTTTTCTTTTTTTGGGGGGGCAGGGGATAGAGACTCACTTAGTTGCCCTCAGTAGACTGCTATAGTGTCATAGCTCACAGCAACCTCAAACTCTTGGGCTCAAGTGATTCTCTTGCCTCAGCTTCCCAAGTGGCTGGGACTACCAGCACCCACCATAATACTCTGCAATTTTTAGAGATGGGATCACCCACTTGCTCAGGCTGCTCTCAAACTGGGATCTCAGGCCATCCACTTGCCTTGCCCCCCCCCCCCCCCATAGTGCTAGGATTTTAGGCATGAGCAACCAGTAAGCATTCTTATTAGGTTACCAAGGATACCTCCACACCTTGTACATCGCCCACTGCCACACTTTACAGTCAGCCCTGCCTTGCTCTACATTGGCGGCCTCAAAGTGGAATGGTCCAAACCATGCTTTCTATTTTCCTGTCAATTAATTTTCTTTCTTTCTTCCTTTCCTTTCCTTTCCTTTCCTTTCCTTTCCTTTCCTTTCCTTTCCTTTCCTTTCCTTTCCTTCCTTCTTTCTTCTCTCTCTCTCTCTCTCTTTCTTTTTTAAACAGAGTCTAACTCTGTTGCTAGAGTGTAGTGGGATGATCATACTCACTGCAACCACAAACTTCTGGGTTCAAGCAGTCCTCCTGCCTCAGCCTCGTGAATGTATGGCTGATTTTTCCTACTGGGGTTTTGCTCTTGCCCACGTTGGTCTCAAACTTCTAAGCTAAAAGAATCCTATCACCTTAGCCTCCCAGGGTGCTAGGATTACAGATATGAGCCACCGTGCCCAGCCCTGTCAATTAATTTTCCTAACAAAAGTAAAATATAGGCCAGGTACAGTGGTTCACGCCTGTAATCCTAGAACTTTGGGTGGCTGAGGTGGGTGGATTGCTTAGCTCAGGAGTTCCAGGGCAGCCTGAGCAAGAGTGAGACCCTGTCTTTACAAAAAACAGAAAAACTAGATAGGCATTGTTGTGCCTATAGTCCCAGCTACTCGGGAGATTGAGGCAAGAGGATTGCTCAAGCCTTAGAGTTTGAAGTTGCTGTGACCTTTGATGTCATGGTATTTTACCCATGACCTTTGATGTCATCAGACCCTCTCAAAAAAAAAAAAAAAAAAAAAGAAAGAGGTAAATATAGCCCTTATCAGTTATTAGTTTTTTAATTCCAGCGTAGCTTCTACAATGTCTCAAAAGAAAACAGAATCTAAGGAAAGAAAAATTATAGATGAAAGAAGATTGTTCAATGAAGTGCACAGATGACTACATTTTTGTCAAGGCAAATAGTAAAGCACTATTTACCTTCATTTGTAAGGAATTGTGCAAGTTTTCAAAGACTATTATTTTAAAAGACTATTATGGAAAAACATGCTGCCAAATTTGATGCATATAAAAGATTGTGTTATAAGAATAATCTAGTAGAACTGAGAATAAGTCTGTCTTCTCAACAAAAAATTTTTAAAAGTTACAACTCAGATTCCTTTATAAAAACTAGTTATGTGGTAGCATATTTAATAGCAAAAAAACAACACCATTTACTGATGTTATTTATTAAGCAATGTATGGAAAGCATGTCAGATATAATCTGCCCTGAAAAACAGGAGGATATTTCTAAAATCAGTTTGTCTCATTAGACTACAGCCTGGTGAATTAAAGAGATTAGAAAATCTATCAAAAGAAAGTCAGAGAGTAAAGCTGCTATTTAAAGTTTTATGCTTTGGTAAGGGATGACAGAGCTGATGCTACAAATATGGTTCCACTTGCCATTTTTATTAGAGGTATTGATGACAAATATAATGTCACTGAAGAAAAGGCTTCTTTAGAGCCATTAGAGGACACAACTAAATCAAGAAATTTATCAGTACAAAATATGTTAAAATGATTTTCTTTGTTGTCAGCATATCTGGTACAGTTAGTGATGGTACCCTGATAGTGGTAGGTAAAAGAGAGGGACTTGTAAAATTAATAGAAGACAATGCAATTGCCACACAACACTCATGTGTGATGAACTATCATTGCATGGAATATCAAGAATATAAATGTGCAAAGGCTTTAAAAATAGATAACGTCATACAAATCATCATGGCAAGGGAGTGAATCACTGCTAAGTCTAAGAATTCTTTAAAAGTATTGATGCTGACTATGGACACAAGATGGCTAAGTTAAGGCCAAATGTTGAAAATTTTATGATTTGTGATACATCATCAAAAACCAAATTTGTGCCAGAACTTGACGTTGAAAACTGGTTTACAGATTTAGCATTTTTAGTTGTTTTAAGTGAGGTAAACACATCTTTTTTCAAGGTGAAAGCAAATTTATCAATACAATGTTTCAAACTATAACAGCATTCTTTTTTTTTTTTTTTTTTTGAGACAGGGTTTCACTACGTTGCCCTCCATAGAGTGCTATATTATCATAGCTCATAGCAACCTCAAACTCTTGGGCTTAAGCGATTCTTTTGCCTCAGCCTCTCAAGTAGCTGGGACTATAGGCACTAGCCACAATGCCTGGCTATTTTTTGTTGTAGTTGTCATTATTGTTTAGCAGGCCTGGGCTGGGTTCAAACCTGCCAGCTATGGTATATGTGGCTGGCGCTCTAGCCGTTGAGCTACAGGCACTGAGTCTATAACAGCATTCTGAATGAAAATGAAATTATGGTAAGCTGAAATTAAGGCAAACAGTTTTATACATTTGACATGTTGTCTAAACACAGTCCTGTGAACAGTGAAGAATATCCAGCCTTGATTTTCAACTTGATACAAGGATTTGAAAACAGATTTCAAGATTTCTAGGACCCTATTTTTAGTCGACATAAATGGAATGCATGGAGCTTCGATCTGACATTCAACTTAAAGAAAAATTTGATCTTGTCTCTTTACTTGACTTTTAATACTTGACCTAATAAACATTGTATTGATAAATTTGCTTTCACCTTGAAAAAAGATGTGTTTACCTCACTTAAAATATTAGGTCCTATCTTCTCAGAGACAAATATCTTCACAATCATACCTTATTCATGTCATCACTACTTTTTGGCAGCACCTACATCTGTGAGCAACTACTTTCAAGAACGAAGCACATAAAAAATAAAATTAGAACTAAAACATCTACAAACACCTCGAGAACTCCCTGAGAATTGCAGCTACTTCCATCAAACCATATATTGACGCATTAGTTTCTCAAACATAACATCAAATATCCCACTAGTTGAATGTTGCCACTTTTCTTTTGTTTATATATACATAAACATATATATATATACATTATAAACAATATATTATATATATATATATATATATATATATATATATATAGAGAGAGAGAGAGAGAGAGAGAGAGTCTTACTTTGTTGCCCTCAGTAGAGTGCTATGACATCATAGCTCACAGCAACCACTAATTCTTGGGCTCAAGTGATTCTCTTGCCTCAGCTTCCCAAGTAGCTGGAACTACCGGTGCCCACCACAATGCCTGTCTATTTTTAGAGATGAAGGTCTCGCTCTGGCTCAGGCTGGTCTCGAACCTGTGAGCTCAGGCAATCCACCTGCCTTGACCTCCTGGAGTGCTGGGATTACAGGCGTGAGCCACTGTGCCCAGCCTTGTTTTTCTAATAAAAATACTTTTTAAAACCTCAAAGCATTTTATTTATTAGATATGTACATTTTCTATATTAGTAACATATACTTGGGACCTGCTTGATATTTTTAAAGGACTCTCTAAATGCTTCTGTGTAATTGGGATTATCATGGGAGGACTTTTTTGCTTATCTGTAGTGGTGGAGATTATGAAAATTATGCACATACCTTTCTTTTTTCTCATCAGCTTTCATTAATGTTTGTGTATTTAATGTATGGCCCAAAATATCTCTTCTTCTTCCAGTGTGACCCAGAGAGCTAAAAGGTTGGACATTCCTACTTTAGAAGGTAGACCGGAGTGAGAGCTTAGTAGTAAAGAGACTTACCTGGGGAGGAGATCCTTGAATAAAACAAGGGCAGTGGACTTGATGGGCTTATCTTCCTTGTGGCTCCTCCTGGAGGGGGTGAATTATTGCTTTCAGTTATAGCCACCTCCTTAGTAGGGTTCTCATAAGCCCTCCATCATGTTGAGGTCGGCAGTATTGGCAGTGGGCATGGTAGTTTCAGCGGGAAAGAAAGGGTCTGTCTGTACACCTGATCCCTGCTGTGGTTAGTGTCAAATGAATGGCAGGTATGATCAAGTAACCTCTCTGAGTCTGGAATTTTTTATTTATAAAATAGGAATTGTATGTTGCCAATGGCCTTCCAAGGGTGAAATGGAATCCCATTTGAGAAGCTAGTAGTAGTTTCTAGTAGTAGTTATTTGTCTAGATGTTGGCGGTGTCTTAAGCATTCAATGAGTCATAAAGACACCTTATGTCTGCATATTTTCCTTCTTCCAGGTTGTCTGGAATCCATCTGTCATCTTTGAAGCCTCAGGCCTTTATTACAAAGGCAGAATGATTCTAGCTAAGGCTACTAGTGTGATTGTATAATGTTTTGAGATGTTACTTTCTCATCTTTGTTTTTCTCCAGGTGTATCTCCTTTTCTCTTCCCCAGTATTTTTCTTTTTTCTTCTTCTCTTTAGAAAGATTCGTGGTGGGACTACTTGCCTTTGTGTTTCCAAAAGCTTAGTTCTGGGAAGATAATACCACGTTTCCTTGAAGGAGACTTCAATACAGAAGGTGCACATTTGAGGGGAAAATGACAAATGATTTTCCACTGTGATTTTTACTAATCACAGAGATTAGCAAAAGACTTCTGTGCTAGGAAAAGGAAAAGAGAGAGGGAAAATGTTGAGAGTGGTAATGATGGTAGGTCCAAAAATGGTGTCTGGGAGTGGCTGAAAAAGTCCAGAGCAATGGATATGTGGTATTGTGTCCAGGCAGGTAGAGCGTGGTGGTGCCATGAGAGTGGCTACAGAGCCACTGGATATGAAGGAACCTCGGACTGGGGCCAGAGATGTACTTGGCTGACAGCTGGCTGAGAGCATATTGGACAACGGATACATCAAGAACCATGGGTGTGGCAGGTGACTTGAGTACCAGATGCTTCTCTCTCAACACCTTGGAGAAACCCACGCTCTGTGAAATTTAGACAGAACTTAAAGGGAAGAAAGCAGGGTACAGAGGACCCTACATGACCTGGGATATAGGTTCTGGCTCTTCCATATATTGGAAATTCAAAATAGAAATGAAGTTGAATCCTAGAGAATTAGTATTCTCTGCTCAGAGGAGTGAAGGGAGCATGAGAAAATAACAGGAAAGGACTGAGGTATGGAGTCATGAGATGCAAGGGCCGGAAAGGGTTGTAGGGATCAGATGGTTCTGAGTTGACAAGTGACACATCCGAGTCACACTGACGCTGCTTTATTCTATCTAGATGCCACAGCTGTGCCCATACCCCACTTCTTGTAGAACCACAAAGTGCCAGAGCCAAATAGGGACCAGCCTTTCCCAAACCTCAGACATCAGGGCAGACCACCACAATTCTTACCCAATCTGTATTGCTTGTTAGTTATATTTTTCCTTAGACTGATTTATTTTTTTTTATTTTTTTGAGACAGAGTCTCAAGCTGTCACCCTGGGTAGAGTGCCTAGCGTCACAGATCACAGCAACCTCAAACTCTTGGGCTTAAGTGATTCTCTTGCCTCAGCCTCCCAAGGAGCTGGGACTATAGGTGCCCCCCACAGCACCTAGCTATTTTTGTTGTTATTGTTGTTGCAGTTGTCATTGTTGTTTTTAGCTGGCCTGGGCTGGATTTGAACCTGCCAGGCTCGGTGTATATGGCTGGTGCCCTACCCACTGAGCATGGGGTGCTGCCCATGATTTCTTTTTCTTTTTCTCTTTTTTGTTTCTTTTTGTTTAGCAGGCCCTGGCTGAGTTCACCCATGGTGTACAGGGCCGATGCTCTAACCATTGAGCTACAGGTGCCCGGCCCTGATTTATTTTTCATTAAAATATGCTTAATGTCCCAAAGAAATGGGCATAACTACTATCACTCCCTTATCACTATTGTAAATAGATGACAAGTCTCACTTTCTCATAAAAATAGATTCATTGAGGCCAGACATATTGGCTTACACCTGTAATCCTTACAACTGTGGGAAGCCAAGGCAAGAGGATCTTTTGAGCTCAGTTCAGACCAGCCTAAGCAAGAGCGAGACCCCATCTCTACAAAAAATAGACAAATTATTTGGATGTGGTGGTACATACCGTTGTCCCTGCTACTTGGGAGGGAGGATCCCTTGACCCCAGGAGTTTGAGGTTGCAGCGAGCTATGATGACACCACTGTTGCACTCTAGCCAGAGCAACAGAGAGAGACCTTGTCTCAAAAAGAAAAAGATCACTAACAAAACAATGTTATTGAATTTTAAAATGTGCAATTACAGTAAACAAACCAATGAACTATAAGCAAAATTAAATCTAAGCAAGGTATGAAATGTACAACTAAAACTAAACTTCTCTTTTTTTTTTTTTGTAGTTTTTGGCCAGGGCTGGGCTTGAACCTGCCACCTCCAGCATATGGGGCCGGTGCCCCACTCCTTTGAGCCACAGGTGCCACCCTAAAACTAAACTTCTTTAAGAAAAGAATGGACTAGTTTGTGATCAGTCAGAAGCAAAGGGATATTTGCTCCATTTCAATTAATTTAAGGGAAAGATGAAGTTCTATGTCCATAGAGTGAGTATTTTTTGTTGTTGTTAAATGTTAAACAGCATCAAAAATCAGAAAAGGCAAAAAGATACTTACCTGCAGAATGAACTATTAATCAACAGACTTGTTTTGCTGTTTTCCCAGGAGTTCTGTTTATGAAAATCTGTATCACTGTAGTGGTTCTGATCTCCTGGATTTAGGGTGGAAGGCATGAAATATGCACAAGCCCCTCTTAGCCTGCCAGAGAGCTGTGGCTATGATTCATATACTTCTGTAAACCATCACAGAACTATGTTATTTCATTTTCTTGCAGTTAGTTTAATGTGCATCCAACCTGTCAAGCCATTCACGGTAGTAGAGGGCTGCCATTATTCACAATTTGTGCATCATCATTTTGTTCCCAAGAGCTGTAAGTATTGCCATCAGCTTTATCTAGATGAAAGTATGCTGAACTTACCATGGAGGAAATTATTCCTGAACTCAGTCTGCTTTCAGAAGCAGTAATTTCCTGCCATTCTGGCCCATTACTTGTAAAAAAAAAATCAATGTTATTGAGGCATAATTTATAAACAGTGCAATGTACCCGGTTTAAGTATACCTTTCTATCAGTTTTGACAAATTTATATGCCTGTGTAATTACCCCCACAATCAAGGTAGAGATAATTTTCATCCCCTCAAAATAGTCCCCTGTGTTCCTTCCCTGTCCATCCATCACACCCATCCCTGGCACAGGGCAACCACTCACCTACTTTCTGCCACTTGAGAGAAGACTTTCTTTTTCTGTAGTTTCATACATATGGGATCATATGACATGTACTCTTGAGTCTGGTTTCTTTTAGTCAACATGGTTTTGAGATTCCTCTATGTTATGTGTATTAATAGTTTATTCCTTTTTATTATTGAGTCGTATTCTGTTGTAAGGATATAGCACCATTTGTTTATCCATTCGAAAGGCATTGGGTTCCTTCCAGTTTGGGAGAATTATGAATACAGCTGCTATGAACATTCATGTACAAGTTGTTGAGTGGATATGTATTTTCATTTCTCTAGGGGTAGAATTGCTTCAATTCTCTGGGGTAGAATAATAAGGGCCAGATTGTTTTCCAAATTGGTTGCATTATTTTATTTTTCCACTGGCAATGAATGAGAGTTCTTTTGCTCCACATTCTCATTGGCACTTGGTGTTGCCAGGCTTTAAAGGATGTGCAGTGGTGTATCATTGTGCTTTTTTTTTTTTTTGTAGAGACAGAGTCTCACTTTACCAACCTCGATGGAGTGCTGTGACATCACAGGACTCACAGCAACCTCCAGCTCTTGGGCTTCCGCAATTCTCCTGCCTCAGCCTACCGAGCAGCTGGGACTACAGGCGCCCGCCACAACGTCTGGCTATTTTTTGTTCGGCCAGGGCTGGGTTTGAACCCGCCACCCTTGCTATATGGGGCCAGCGCCCTACTCACTGAGCCACAGGCGCCACCCATCATTGTGCTTTTAATTTACATTTCTCTGATGACTAATTATGTTTAGCATCTTTTCTTGTGCTTACACCTGTAATCCTACTATCCTTTTGTATATCTTCTTTTGTGAAGTTTCTGTTCAAATTTTGTGCTCTTTTTTTTTATTATTGTTAAATCATAGCTGTGTACATTAGTGCAATTGCCTGTACCCATTCTAAGATGCACCATAGATGAAGCCCCACCCATTAGCCTCCCTCCACCAAAACCTCCCCCCTCCCTTCCTTGGCCCTTTCCCCATAGTCTTGTGCTATAGTTGGGTTATAGCACAAGTTGGGTTTTTGGGGGGTTTTTTTTTGAGACAAAGTCTCACTTTGTTACCCTTAGTGGAGTGCCATGGCAACATAGCTCACTGCAACCTCAAACTCTTGGGCTCAAGCAAATCTCTTGCCTCAGCCTCCTAAGTAGCTGGGACTACACGTGCTTGCCACAATGACCAGCTGTTTTTGGAGATGGGATTTTGCTCTGGCTTAGGCTGGCCTCGAACTCATCAGCTTAAGCAATTCAGCCATCTTGGCCTCCCAGAGTTTTAGAATTACAGGCATGAGCCACTGCGCCTGACCTTTTGTGCTCATTTTAAAGATCGAGTTTTTTGTCTTCTCATTTTTCCTTGTTTTTTTCTTTTTCTTATTTGAGTCAAGTTCTGAGTGGCATAAACCAGAGTGTGGCCATCTTATTGTGATTGAGTTGTAAGAGTTCTTTCTATATTTTGGATGTATGTCCTTACTATTGCATATATTTTCTCTCAGTCTCTGGATTACCTTTTTCTGTCCATTTTAATTTTTAATTTTTTGGAGACAGAGTCTTACTCTTTTGCCCTGGGTAGAGTGTCATGGTGTCATCATAGCTCACAGCAACCTCAACCTCTTAGGCTCAAGTTGTTGTGCCCAGTGGAAATCCCCACAAAGACCACCAAGGAGCCGAATCTGATGCAAAAGCCAAAGAGCCGTTTTATTGCAAGTTCGAGCTTGGACTCCTGGAGTCTCCATTACAACGTTACAACGGCTCCATGCTGAGGGTCCCGAGCTCTAGAGCAGAGGGTTTTTATGGTCCCCCGCACAGCAGGTGGGCGTGCGCAGCTTGAAACAAAAGGGGCGCTTCTGGATTGGTTAGGTGGGGGCGAAGGGTCCCTGATTGATGGGCAGTTGTCTCATGATGCCTGGGCTTGCCTGGAAGGTGAAACTTACTGGGTGAAATGGGGGGGGGGGGGGAATAAGCGGATGGGAGGGAGTGAAACTTAACTCTAAGATGGTGCTGGTCTGGTTCTTTCAAAGTCAGCATGGTTTTTTGGGTTTTTTTTTTTTTTTGCCTCTTTTCTTGTCCTAGCTTTTCTATTTTTAGAAGAGACAGGGTTTTGCTTTTGCTCAAGCTGGTCTTGAACTCCTGAGTTCAAGCCATTCATCTGCCTCAGCCTCCCAGAGTGCTGGGATGACAGGTGTGAGCCACCACGCCCAGCCAAACTTTTTACTTTCTTAATGGCATCTTTTGAATTAAAAGATTAAAATTCCCACTTAATTTTATCTGGGTGCAGGGCTCATGCCTATAATCCTAGCACTTTGGAAAGCTGAGAAGGGAAGATTGTTTGGGGCTAGAAGTTCAAGACTAGCCTCAGCAAGAGCTAGACCCCATCTCTACAGAAAACAAAAATCACCTGAACATGTTGACACACACTTGTGGTCCCAGCTACTTGGGAGGCTGAAGTAGGATTGCTTAAGCCCAGGAATTTGAAATTGCAGAGAGCTATGATGACACCACTGTACTCTAGCCCCAAGTGACAGAGTGTAATTCTGTCTCAAAAAAACAAAAATAGGCTCAGCGCCTGTGGCTCAAGCGACTAAGGCACCAGCTACATACACCTGAGCTAGCAGGTTCGAGTCCAGCCTGGGCCTGCCAAACAACAATGATGACTGCAACCAAAAGATAGCCGGGCATTGTAGCAGGCACCTGTAGTCCCAGCTACTTGGGAGGTGGAGGCAGGAGAATCACTTGAGTCCAGGAGTTGGAGGTTGCTGTAAGCTGTGATGCCATAGCACTGTACCCAGAGCAACAGCTTGAGGCTCTGTCTCAAAAAACAACAACAACAACAACAACAACAACAAAAACCCAAAAACCTCTCTATTTAATTTAAAACATTTTCTTATTTCCTTTGTGATTTCTTTGTTGATACATGGATTATTTAGAATTGTTCTCTTAATTTTCCTATTATTTGAGGAGTGTTATAGATACCATTCTCTTACTGACTTCTAATATAATTCCTTTGGATCTAGAGCACCTACTCTGTATATTGTCATGCTGAAAAAACTTGGGACCAGCATGGCGCCTGTAGCTCAGCAGCTAGGGCACCAGCCACATATATCAGAGCTGGCAGATTTGAACCCAGCCTGGGCCTGCCAAACAACAATGACAACTACAATCAAAAAATAGCCAGGCATTGTGGCAGGTGCCTGAATTCCCAGCTATTTGGGAGGCTGAGGCAAGAGAATCGCTTAAGCCCGAGAGTTTGAAGTTGCTGTGAGCTGTGACGGCACATCACTCTACTGAAGGCAACGTAGTAAAACTCTGTCTCAAAAAAAAAATTGGGACTTGTTATATGGGAAAGTATATGGTCTATTTTGTTGAATTTTCCATCTACATTTGGAAAAAATGTTTTTCAGTGGAGTGTTCAAATAATCTACATACTTACTGATTCACTGTCCCCTTTTTGTAGCAATTAATGAGTCTCAAAACCTCCAGCTATATCTGTAGGTTTGTTGACAGCACATAGTTGAGTTTTCTGTTTTTATCAAATCTCACAATCTGTAATTTAATTAAAATGCCTAGATCATTTTAATTTAATTATTGATACAGTTGGGTCTAAACCTACTGTCTTCTTATTTGTTTCCTATTCAGTGTCCTAATTCTTTGTTCCCTCCCCTCTTTTCCTACCTTCCTTTAAATTAATTGAGTAATTCTGAGATTTCCATTTTATTTCTACTATTATTTTATTAGCTATTATTCTTTTTATTAATATTTTAATGATTTCACTCATTTATTACACACATCTTTACCTTATCACAACCTGTCTCCAAATAATATGCCACTTTGTTTATAATCTGAAATCCTTATAGGAATGTACTTTCATTTCCCCATCTTTGTGCTTGCACTTCCACATATTATATAAATTCTATAATCTGTCCTTTGCAGAATTATGCCCTGCAACTTCTAGATGCTTTCTTGAACCCTGACCTGTTTCCCTCACTCAGTAAACTGATGGGCTGTGGTTTGGTTTTCCCTCTTTGTCCCTCTGGTCTGGATATTGCTCCCAGGAAGGAAGGTGGGGAGATTGTAGGGCCCATCTGATTTATTACCCTTCTCGCAGGCATCCAGTCCTGTGCTATATGCTGTGCTATGTCTGAAACTGTTGTTTCACACGTCTATTCAGTTTTCTAGTTGCTTACTATGGGAGGATAATTCTGGTTCTTGTTACTCCACTGACACAGAAGCCCCAGGATTACTTACTTTAACCTTTTCCTGAGCAATAATGGTTTTGAAATTGTGGATTTTACATGGTATTTGAATCATTTGCATTCATTTAAAAATAAACAACTATTAAAATGCAAACCTGAATCAATTAAAATAATCTTGCTTAGCACCCATGGTTTATGTACCTGTTTGGAAAATCCTGAGCCAGTCTAATCTTGAAGTGTTATAAATAGGTGGCAAACAGAGGGCAAGTGACATAGGTTGTTAATGCCAGATTCTGATCTAGAAACTAGGAGGTTTTTCAATTTCCAATTTTTTCTGTAGCTGCCCATTGCTTTCCCCCTGCTTTTTCTACCTCTCTCTGGATCTAAATTTTAAAACGAAGCTTCTAGACCACAAGTGTGGTCCTTTGACCAAATCCAGACTTCACAAATCTCTTTATTAGACATTCAATGACCTAGAAGGCCATGTGTGGCCCCACCTTTGTTCTAGGGGAAGAACCAGGTTCTACAAATGTGCCCCGAGTGCCTACTCTTTGTCTAATTCATCATTCAATTATCAGATTAAATGCTATTTTCTCATAGAAATGTTCCATGATAATTTGGGCTATATCAGTTTTTCCTTTGAAATGTTCCTCCTTAACCCATTTACAATTTGTAATTATGTATGTTTTCGTGTAATTATTCAATTAATGCATCTCCTCACTGGTGGTACAATATATGAGGACAAGGACTGGGTCTTGTATTTTTGCTTTTGCTCTTTTCTTACCACTCTTCCCTCAGTGCCTAGCACAATGCCTGGAACAGAGAAGGCACTCGATAGAATACTTACTGAAAGAGTATAGTGAGAATACCAAAGGGACAGACCACTCAGAGACTCACAGAGATGCCTGTATAAGATGTGATTATGACTTCCTGGTTGAAGTCCAAAAAGCAAACAAGCTGTTGAGAAGGCCCCCAGACAGGTCGTAGAACCCCAGTGTGCAGGATCTGGTACTGTGGACCCTTGGGAGGAGGAGATGATGCTCCACCTGGCAGAATGCTAGGGTACACTCAAGACCCTTGAATTGGCCAACATTGCTGAGTAAGATTTGGAGCTTAAACATTGTCCTGAGATCTAGCAATCCCAGATGACCACATCAGAAACCCAAACTTGTAATTGTCATGGGACTGAAAATTAGGGAGAAAAAAATATATACTAAGAATCAGAGAAGCAATCTTTACACACACCACCACCAGCCAGCAGGTGGAGGGGATATCCCATCAAGGAAGGTCCTCAGGGTTGGTATCCTGAACCTTAGCCTGGAGGTTTTACTACTCATCAGTGGCTGCTATTATGGAAAATGTTATGGATACAGAACTTTGAAGGGCAGAAGCCTTCATCCTCTTCCTCACAGAGTTGCTGTGACAGAAAAGGACTTGTGTGAGAGGCTGGGTTACTAGGACATCAAACTGCCTTATTTTTTAAGATGCAGTCTTTCCCTGTCTACCAGGCTGGAGTCCAGTGGTGCAGTCATAGCTCATTGTAGCCTCAGACTCTTGGGCTCCTCTTGCCTCAGTCTTCCATATAGCTCGGGCTACCAGTACATGCCACCATGCCTGACTGATTTTAACATTGTTTGTACAGACAGGGTCTTGCTCTATTGCTGGTTTCAAATTCCTGGCCTCAAGGGATCCTGCAACCTCAGCCTCCTAAGTGTCTAGAAGGACAGATGTGAGCCGTTGCCCTGAGTCCACAAGTTGCCTTTTCAAGAGAACTACTGTGTCCCTGTTTTCCCAGATGCTCCACCTGCCTGTGAGAAACTCTTGGAATAGTCACCATTACCTTACTCATCATCAGAGCAAGGCACTACAGAGAGGCTGAAGTGGTCTCCTTTACGCTTCTGTTTGAATTTAACATAGGCATCTAACATTCTTCTTTTCAGTGTTGTGGGAACAATGTACATCATCTCAAATAATAATGTTAGTGTCATATTCTTAGTAGGGTAATGTTAAGGGCTAAGTTGTATCTCCAAAATGTTCACATGTTGAAGTCCTAACCCCTAGTACTTCAGAATATAACTGTGTCCACAGGCAGGGTTTTTAAAGAGATGATTAAGTTAAAATGAAGTAATTAACATGGGCGCTAATCCAACATGACTGGTGTCTTTGTAAGGAGAGATTAGGACACAGTCACATGCAGAGGGATGACTATATGAGTACACAGAGGAAAGACAGCTGTTTACAAGCCAGTAGGACAGGCCTAAAAAAGAGCCAACCTGCCAACACCTTAATCTTGGACTGGTAATCTCCCAAACTGTGAGAAAAGAAATTTCTGTAGTTTGAGTCACAACTATTTGTTATGATAGTCCTAGAAGACTGATACAGGCAGCTAGGAATGCTAATCAAGGAAAGAAATGATGAGAAACGTTAAAACGGGAAAAATTTCATTAATAAACATTGTAATGCATGATACTAAAAAAATTTACTGTCAATATATAACATAGTACAAGGACTGAGGGGATGTAGAGAAGGGGGTGATTAGTCATTCCTGATGGAGGGAGGAGGGAGAGGCTCCACACATGGTGAGGCTACTCTTGAGCAGATTCTGGAAGGATGATCAGCAATTTATTAGGTAAGAAGATTGGGCTGGGAGCACAAGGGAAGGATGAAAGAGCACAGAGAATATCAAAGGCAAGGGCCTGAAGAGAGAAGGAGCATGATGTGCAGGGGACCTAAAGCTGCCGGTGTGGACACAGTGGGTGAAGGTGGAGGCTGGAGGTGTCCGCAAGGGAAGAGGAAAGGCAGGAGGCTTGGGGCACCAGGCTAAGAAATTTGAACCTTGTTCTGGGGGCAAACAGAGCACCATGGAAAGGTTGAAAGCTAGTGTGCAGACTTCCTTTTGAAAAATCTACCTTGAGAATGGATCTGTCCATATAATAATACCAGATTCAATTCAGGCAAGCCTTCCACCAAAGATGAAGAAGGTAATCTGGATGTCATGTAAATGAAACTATCTCTTAAAATAGTGAACCAAAGCAGGTTCACTTTGCACCAATATAAGTTCTTGGGCTGTGCTGATTTCTATCACTTGCAGGAGTCTGGTGAGACGGAACGCTTGCACACCAGTTAAAGCATGCAACTCTATTATTTATAGACAGGCACTAGGAACAATGGAAGTCTAGGATTTGTAACAAGAAGGTCTGTCAAGGTTAGGAAAGTTGCCCAGGGTGGATAGAATCCCATCTGTATGTGCCCCACTTGCATCACAACTGAGGGACCTCAAAAAGCAGTCCACTCCTGGTTTTATTTATTGATTTACTCACCCTGGGTAGAGGGCAGTGGCGTCACAGCTCACAGGAACCTCAAACTCTTAGGCTTAAGAGTTTGCTCTTGTCTTAGCCTCCCAAGAAGCTGGGACTACAGGTGCATGCCACAACCCTGGCTATTTTTGCTTGTAGTTGTCATTGTTGTTTGGCAGGCCTGGGCTGTATTTGAACCCGACAGCTCCAGAATATGTGGTTGGCACCCTAGCCACTGAGCTACAGGCACTGAGCCCCACTTCTGCTTTTAAACCGCAAGGGAGAGAAGAATCTCTGGGCTAAAGTGTCAAAGGACATTGTGTTTGAGGAGAAACTAGGATAGAGTCCCGGCTATTCCAGTGAGTTCTTCCTTATCTCAGGTTATTGTATTCCCAGCATATTCCACAGTTACTCCTGATAACTACAAGCAAGAAAGGGGGTGGGTTGAGACTGGGTCAGCCCAAGGCCACCCAGAGAATTGTTCTGCACTGGAGTCATTGACCATTACCTAAAAGAGATTCTGAGAGCTTCATGTGACTAGGGAAGTGATGAATTTCTCTAATTTGAGGAACTAAACAGACAAGGCTACCTTTCATCAAATCGGGGCACAGATGGAGCTCCTGCTTTGAAGGGTAAGACAATGAGTTTGGCTGGTTGTCTTAAGTTTGACATGCCTGCCACACAGCATCTCTGCTGTCTTTCATCGTAGGTGGCTCTTAATGGTGGGAGGGACACTCTTTTTTTCCTTATCTATTACTAGGTTCATGGCTGAGGCCCTGCACCAACAGATTGGCAAAAAAAAAAAAGGCACACAAATCTATTTAATATAAGTTTTACATGATATGGGAGCCTTCAGAAATGAAAGCCCAAAGAAACAAGTAAACTTGTATATTTTTATGCTTCTGTTTGATGAAACTGACTCCACTGACAGTCACAGATGTATATGATAGGAGGAAGAAGGGTCTAATCTAATGGTAGTAAACTGGGGGAAACGCAGCAAGGCCTGTTTATTCAGATTCTTCTTGGTGTTATCTGTACCTTCAGCTCCTTTCCTCCAGGTATAGAAAGGGCACTCCTCACATGAGGGTTTTATGACGTGCTTCAGGAGAAAAGGGGAAGGTGAAGGGTGACCTTTCCGCTTGTTTTCTCAAATGCCAATGTGCCCTCTTGGGGGATAGCAGGCCTGAGACCCCTCTGTAGAATCATACAATAGGTAATCCTTTGTGCCTGGATTCTCTCACTGGAAGGTTTTTGTTTTTTTTTAATGAGACAGAATCTCACTTTTTCATCCTCTGTAGAGTGCTATGGCATCATAGCTCACAGCAACATCAAACTATTGGGCTCAAGCGATTCTCTTGTCTCAGCCTACTGAGTAGCTGGGACTACAGGCACCCACCACAACACTGGGCTATTTTTAGAGACAGGGTCTTGCTCCTGCTCAGGCTGGTCTTGCATTCATGATCTCAGGCAATCCACCCACCTGGTCCTCCTAGAGTCCTAGGATTAGGTGGCATGAGCCACTGCACCCGGCTCACTGAAAGTTTTGATGGTAAATTCATTCCTACCTATCTGCATGTAGTTGTGAGTCATTCATTTTCATTGCTTTAGAGTCCTAATTCTCAAATTGTGGTATGCAGAATTCTGCGGGTCCCCAAGAACCCTTCAGGGAATCTATAAAGTCAAAACTATTTTTATAATAATACTAGTATGTTATTTTCATTTTTCACTATGTTGACATTTTCACTAATGGGGTAAAAGCAATGGTGGGTAAAACTGTTGGTATCTTAGCACTAATCAAGACAATAGCTCCAAACTATACTTGTCACTCTGTTGTTCACTACTACACACTTGCAAGAAAAATAAAGTTCTGTTTTTATTTAAGAATGCACTTCAGATGCCCCCCAACCCAGGAATGGATTAATAAGATGTGGCACATGTATACCATGGAATACTATTCAGCCATTACAAAAAATGGAGACTTTACAACATTGTATTAACCTGGATGGAGGTGGAACACATTATTCTTAGTAAAGCATCGCAAGAATGGAGAAGCATGAATCCTATGTATTCAATTTTGATATGAGGACAGTTAATGACATGGTGGTGGGGTGGGGAAAGGGGAGAGCAGAGAGAGACAGAAGGAGGGAGGGAGGTAGGGGAACAGAAGAGCAGAGAGAGGGAAGGAGGGAGGGGAGTGGGGTCTCAGCATGTGACACATCTTGTACCCTCAATGAATCCCCAACAATAAAAAAAAGGAAAGACCACACTAAATCTGACAATTGTTGCTTTTTTTGAAGTAGATAGCAAGCAAGTGTGAGAAATAAGGAAAAGTAAATTCTAGATAATTAGTTAGCAATTATACTCAAGTCAAAACATGGTTTCTTCTAATTGTGATAATAGAGAGAAAATAAGTCAGGAAAGGCATGGGCTATAAAATGATTCAGGAAGTTATTTGGTAATTTCATAATGTGATAAGAATGTACTTCAAGGCTGGGCACGGTGGCTCACTCCTATAATCCTAGCACTCTGGGAGGCTGAGGTGGGTGGATTGCTTGAGCTCGTGAGTTTGAGACCAGCCTGAGCAAGAGCGAGACCCCGTTCCTAAAAATAGTCAGGTGTTGTGACAGGCCCCTATAATTCCAGCTACTAGGGAGGCTGAGGGAAGAAAATTGCTTGAGCCCAACAGTTTGAGGTTGTTGTGAGCTATGATGCCACTGCACTTTACCGAGGGCAACAAAATGAGACTCTGTCTCAAAAAAAAAAAAGAATGCACTTCAATAAGCTGTAAAATTTATTAATTGTATTACATGTAATGCTTAAATACATGTCTTTTTTAATGTTCTGAATGGTGAGATGGAAAGTGTGCACAGAACACAGGGTTGACTTGAAGAGAAGCCCTCATGCAATAGCTTGCCTCTCGAGTGGGACAGCCCTCTTTCTTTAGGGAGCTTTGCCTTGACCGACAAACTGTGATAATTCAGACTTGGTACTTCGCAGACATTTCCTCAAAATTGAACAAAGCAAAACTATCACTTCAAGGGAAATAACTGTGTATTTGCTGCCAATAGATAACATTTGAGTTTTCAAGGCAAGATTAGAATTTTAGAAGATTTATATCCACCACTGTGAGCTTGACAGTTTCCTATTACTTGAAAACTTTTCTGATGTGATGGATCGTGATAGTAATAAATGTGATTTTCTGATATTTTATGAAATGTGTCAACATTTGAAAAAGCTGCTATGATCTTGTGATATAATAAGAAATATGTGTTTGGGCCTTCCCTGCTGACCAGACTTCCTAAAACACTTGTAATTTTCTAAGTGATAAGAATGAAAGAATCATCTTTCATTATAAATTTTGTTTTTGTCCTGCCTCTTCAAACAGCTCCAGAGAGATTAAAGTGAAGGAAGTCTTTTTTATTATTCATAACAAATCCCTTTTTTTTTTTTGCAGTTTTTGGCCAGGGCTGGGTTTGAACCCGCCACCTCTGGCATATGGGGCTGGCGCCCTACTCCTTGAGCCACAGTTGCTGCCCAAGCCCCTTTTAAACACACCTGACCAGGGGTGGCGAACACGCGGCTAGAGCCGCATGCGGCTCCCGGCCAAAATGAATTTCGGCTCTTTGCCTCTTATCATTATTTTGTATACTGTGGCTCTTTGCCAAGTTTGGATTTTGTTATGCTACTTCTGAGGAGGGACC
>CAUYPK010135937.1:0-12058 GCA_963574355.1 Loris lydekkerianus
CCCCACATTCTGCTTTGATGAATTTTTCTGCGCGTTGTTGTTTAACAACAGTATTTTTTTTTTTTTTATTTTTTTTTTTTTTTTTTTGAGACAGAATCTCACCATCTCTCTGGGTAGAATGCTGTGACATCATAGCTCACAGCAACCTCAAACTCTTGGGCTTGAGCAATTCTCTTGCCTCAGCCTCCCAAGTAGCTGGGACTACAAGCATGCACCTCTATGTCTGCCTAGGTTTTTGTGTTTTTTTTCTATTTTTTAGTAGAAATGGGGTCTCATTCTTGCTCAGCGTGGTCTAGAACTCCTGAGCTCAAGCAATCCACCCACCTCAGCCGCCCAGAGTGCTAGGATAACAGTCATGAGTCACCATGCCTGGCTGACATTTGATAATTTTATTGTGACGTAGATGCTATTCTTAAAATGTTCACCTCTAACTCTTTTTATTCTTTCATATCATAAAAGAATACTCAGGGTGCTATGCAGACTGTGAAGGTGGGAAAGAACAGGGAGGCAAAACAGTTACGCATCTATTAAAATAATTCAAGAAATGATAATGGTTTAGACAAGAACACAGGAGTGGAGGGGTGAGAAGCAGTCTGGTTATGGGTATTGTTAATGTAGGTGGAGAGCACTTCTGATGCTGAATTTGGGAGTGAGAATAAAAGAAAAGAGTCAGGGTAATGTGGAATGTTTGGCTCAGCCAACTGGCAGATCAAGTTGCCCCTAGCTGGGTTGGGGAGAACTTGGAAAATCAAGAGTGTGGTTTGGGTATATTTTGGAGATTGTGTAGAAGACTTCACCTTTAACTCTTAAAAAGACTGTGGACTGTTTAAAATCATAATACTATCAATATATTATAAGGTTTATAACATCTTAAGGTAAAATACATGGTAGCATTAATACAAAATTCAGCAGAGCTAATAAAATTACAATTACACTGTTATAATACTGTTTGTAGGGGTGGCAAAATGCTAATTCAAGGTAAACAGCAACAAATTAAGGATGCAACTGTAATCATTAGAAAAACTATTAAAAATATGACAAATATATCTAAAAAGACTAAAGGAAAGATGGAGAAGTAAAAAGTACTTGATTAATCTGAAAGAAAGTAGGAAAGAAGGATCAAAGAAAGAAGGAACAGAAGGAATAAATTAAAAAACAAATGTGGCAGGCTTAAAACTAACAATATCAGTAATCATAATACATTTAAGTGTGGTTATTAAAAGAAAAATATTGTCAGAGTATTTTTTAAAAAGATACAATAATATGGTGCCTACAAGAGACAATTACTTAAATACCTAAGTATTTAACTGATAAATTGGAAGTAAATTAATGGGAAAAGATATTCCACACACATATAAACAAAACGGAAGCTCATGTGGCTATATTAATAACAGCCAAAGTAGATTTTAGGAAAGAAGTAATTCTTGAGAGGCAGAGATAGGAAGATACTTGAGCTTAGGAGTTTGAGACCAGCCTGGGCAACATAGTGAGTCCCTCTCCCTAAAAAATAAAAGAAGGAAAGAAAGAAAGAATAACAGAGAAAATGAAGGAAATTCATTATGTTATAATTAAGAAGACCACCGCAATAGGAGGAAGTCACAGCAATACTGAATACATACTATGCACCTAATAATGTCTTCAAAATTTATGAAGGCAATAGCTGAAAAGACTTAAACGAAAGTAGACAAATCTAGAATCTTAGTTGGAGATTTTAACACCCCTCTTTGATAATCAATAAAACAAGCAGATAAAACATTATTGAAGACAAAGAAAGAACCACTTACGCTTTAAAACATAAAACATACAGCACTAAATAAAATGTATGAAAATTTATACTAAAAAACACAAAACATTACAGAGTCAAAGAAGACCTAACAAAAGGGAAATTTGTCGATTTCAAAGATTGGAAGATTCAATCGTAAAGTTGTCAGTTCTCCTCAAATTGATCTATGCATTCATATTTTTTTGTTGTTGGTTTTTTGTTTTTTGTTTTTTTTTTGAGACAGAGTCTCACTGTGTTGCTCTGGGTAGAGTGCTGTGGCGTCACAGCTCACAGGGACACCAGCTAAGCTTTCAGTGGAGACAAGTTTCATTCTTGTGCAGAGTTGTCTCCAACTCCTGAGCTCAAACAATCCACCCACCTGGCCTTGGCCTCCCAGAGCACTAGGATTACAGGCATGAGGCCTAGCAAGCTTTTTTGGTAGAAATTGATAGACTGGTTTTAAAATTGACACATAATTGCAAAAAGCCTGAAAAAAATCTTTAAACACAAAAATGGAACATTTATATTACCAAATTTCAAATTTTACTATAAAGATAAATAATTCATACAGTAGAGTCTAGCCATAAATATAAATAAGTAGATTGCTAGAACAGAATACAGTCTATATATATATATATATTCGCCATATAAGGTTATTTGACCTATAACAAATACCAATGCAATGCAAGGGGAAAGAATATATGGTGTTGGAAGAACTCAATATCTGGCTAGAAAAAGTGAAACTTGACCCTTGTATTTAAACCATTTATAAAAATTAATTTTATTTTAAATGTTTTTTAATTTTCTTTTTTAGAAAAAAGGGTCTCATTATGTTGCCCAGACTTTTCTCAAACTCCTGGTCTCCAGTGATCCTCCCTCTCAGACTCCTGAGTCCCTGGAATTACAGATGTAAGCCACCATGCCCACCTTATAGACTAATTTTAAATAGATCTAAATGTGAAAGCTAAAATTATAAATCTTCTAGAAGGAAACACAGAAGACTGTCTAAATGATCATGAAGTAGGTGCATGGGACCAAAAAACATACCAACTATAAAAGAAAAAACTGGTCAAGTAAGCCAGGCAAGAGCCCGTCTCCACTAAAAATCGAAAAGCTAGCCAGGAGTTGTGGCCGGTGGCTAAAGTCTCAGCTATTTGGGAAGCTGAGGCAAGAGAATCACTCAAACTCTGGAGTTGGAGGGTGCTGTGAGCTGTAGTGCCATAGACTCTACCCAGGGCACAGGGTAAGCTCTGTCTCAAGGGCTTACAGGCAGGGAGGGAGGGAGGGAGGGAAGGAGGGAGGAAAAGAAAAATCTGGTAAAGTCGATTTCATCAGAAAATACAATTAAAGACATGAAAAGTTAAGTCACAGGGTGGAAGAAAAATTTTTGACAGGAGGGAGGGAGAGCAAAAGATTTTTACAAACACTTCACAAAGAAAACACACAAAAGGCCAAGAAATCAAATGGAAAGAATTCAACATCATTAGCCATGAGGGAAATTGAAATGAAAACACAATGAGACTACTCTCTACACACCCACAAGAAGGGCTGACAGTACCAAGTGTTAAGAGGATGTGGAGCTACTGGAACTTTTCATATACTGCTGTACAATGGTACAGCTTCTTTGGAAAACTTTGTGACAGTTTCAACTAAAGTTAAACATATACCTACTCCGTGACTCAGCAATTCCAATTTTAGGCACCCACAGAAGCAAGAACATATGTCTGCAAGAAAGACTTATACAAGAATAAAAAACTTTAATCATGATAACCCAAAAGTGGATACAACCCAAATGTTCATCAATAGTGGAATGGATAAGCAAATTATAATATGCATACACTAAAAAAACCTACTGATACATGTGACTACTTGGATAATGCTTAAGTTGTATAAGTTTAAGCATACTGTATGATTCTATTGATATGAAGTCCTAGAACAACCAAACTAATCAATGGTGATAAAAACAAGAATAATGTTTTCCTCTTAAGGTGAGTATTGGCTGGGAAAGTGAACTCGAGAACTCTGTGATGATGCCTCTTTTCCACAGATGATGTTACGGTCATTCTACCCCCCAAACACACCACTTCACACCACACTTCTCCTCCTTCTCAGGGTCTCCGCTGTTTCCACTCTAGTCCAAGTCTGCCCAGCCTCTCATGTTCATGCTGTAAGAAGGACCCTCTCTCTCTTTGCCTGAGGACAGAATGGGAGACAAATGCCCAGAGACTCATCAGATATATTTACATGAATGAGCAAGAGCCACACCACAACACTTCCATTCTCTGCTCATCCTAGATTTTAACTTAAACTGATTCTCTTTTGTGCTATTTTAAAGATTTAGTAGGTTTTTATGACTTTTCTGATGACTTCATCTTGAAATGTATTATTTCTATGGAAAAATGGATTTTGATTTCCAACCATCCACTAACCTTTTAGAACCCAATCATTTCCTTACTGGAAATTTTCTCTTTTTTCTATGGTGTTTTAAGTATTTGTGATGGGCTTTTATTCTGTTTCCAGTCATCGTGAAGGATAGCTTCAGTTTTGTGTGGGAGAGTGTGGCAGGCAGCCTGGCCTCCTCCAGAAACACAGTCAGCGGACTGCTTGACAGACGTTCTGTCTCAAAGGAGCTGATTGATCGAAGGAGCCCTTCCTGACTAGTTCACCCTTAAACAAATCCCTGTATACCCATCTTGTGCAAGTGCTTATCACATCTGTGTTAGGTTCTTACAGTTGCTGGAATTAATTACCACAAAGTTAGTGGTTTAAAAGAATACAGCTGCATTCTGTTGCATTTCTGGAGACCAAAAGTCCAACATGGGTTTCTCAGGGTCAAAATTATAGCATCTCCTTAGTTCATTCAAAAGTATCCAATTAACGAATAATTGTTTTATAAGTTAAATTTCAGTATTAAGAGTGTTAAAACATTCCCTTTAGGATTTTATTTTTAAAAGATAATGTTCTAGTATAAATTTGTATTTATGGCTGAAAGGTTCTATGAAAGATAGCAGTCATTAAAAAGTTACAGTTCCAGGGGCAGGACCTATGGCTCAAAGGAGTAGGGCACCAGCCCCATACGCCGGAGGTGGTGGGTTCAAACCCAGCCACGGCCATAAAACTGCAAAAAAAAAAAGTTATAGTTCCGAAGAATATTAACCTTAATTAGGGTTAGCTAAGTGTCACTATCAATAAGCAAAATAAAAAATTAAGTGGCACAAACAAAATAGCAGTTGTCATATAAATGTCCAGTATTAGTGGATGTAGCTAGAAGATCTAGTCCCTTAGCAGCCCAGCCTGACTATGGACCTACCAACTTTGTACATGATAATCAGCATTCCAGGCTACAGGAAAGCAAACAGTAGAAGACCAGGGCCAGCCATTTCCTTTCAAACAGGGTAGGAAGAAGCTGTCCATGTGACTTCTTCCTCATGAGAACGTAATCACCTGGCTACACAGGTGAACTGGGTACAAGGGGAACTGGAAATTGCAGCTTCTATCTGGGCAGCCCCACCTCACCTGTACCCTTACTATGTTGTAAGAGTTGGAGAACATGTTTCAAAGAACAACTGATAGGGTGATAGTGTCTGTCACCCTTCCAGTCACTAAAATTCTGTGTTCATCCCTCTCCTGTTATGCTCATTCTCTCACCAAGGAAAACAATTCAAGGAAAACAACCCCAAATTTCATCCAGCTAATTTCATCCCTCACCAAAAAAAACAATCCAAGGAAACGACCCCAAATTACCGCCAGCTCAAATTCGGAGATCTCTGGGTGACATGCAATCATCTCTGTCACATTCAGATGTGACTTCTTATGGTTCAGAGACTCACTGTTGCTGGAAGTGATGGGGACGGGTCTCAGAGATAAGACCAGCAGTCAGAATTATGGAGAAGCAGAGGGCTACAGCTTGCTCAGGAATGCAGCACTTCACTTTATTTCTTGCAAGCTTATATACTCTTAACAACACTAAGTTCTGCACGTATACTCATGTACACATTCTAATAATAAAACCAGCTGGCTAAAAATGGTTTTTATGATAAAAGTACAAAGAAGCCATACAGAGCAACCAGAAAAACTTATTCAGCCGTTCATCTGTAAACAACAGGTGCAACCTTTAACTGAGATGCACATTAACTTATCTTGTTTTCCACTTCCAAGGTCCCTTCCAGGACATTCCAGAGACAGCCTGACTCTGCCTTCAGGGCCTGCCTCCTACATGATTAGCTTTCTAATCAGTTGTAAGGGTCTTAAAGGAACATCCCTTCATGTGGACTCTGAGAAAGCTTCTTCAAACATAAGTGAATGGCACTCGAAGTCACATTGAGGTTACAATTCACTGACTGCAAGAACCCCTTTCTGCCTTTTCCAGCACTAGGTAAACCATGGGATAATAGAAACAGGATGATGAGATGTCCTGTTCTTAGGTATTCCTTGGTTCTTCCACTCCCAGAGGAGTGATAGAATGGTAAGCTCATTTTTCTGAAATATCAAAGGAGATACATTTAGGAAACCAAAAAAGAATACTGCTCTTTCTAGGAGAAAGTAGCATTAGACAAAAGGAAAGATATTTATTGACAAAAAGTATTCTATTTGTTAGTAATCTATAAGGACATTAGTTAAAGGGTTTCAGGAGCAAAATGAGAAGAGAATCCAGATCCAAATTAAATGGCAGCTTTTTTAAACATAAGAATTGTTTGATTAGGGCATTTGATGTGGCTGTTAAGAGATTAGTGACATTTTGATAAGTTACTTTTTGACAGAACCATATCAAAAGGTAAAAACATTGTTTTTCATTATTATTCCTGAGAAATATATAAATAACTTGATCCTTTAGCTTCTTCCCCTTCATTCCACCATTAGGCAATGTTTATTCTATGTGTTCCCTGCTCTGTGTGTGTGTGTACTGTATTTGCACATAATTCAGACCATATATTGGGCAGGAATCTTCTTGATGGAACCAAATGATTCCCCAAGCCAAAGGTCTATTTTTAAACATATTTCAAAGTAGTTGAAATAAGGCTATAAGCTATTCACCTAAAATGTAGAAGTGTAAAGGCAGGCATTAGATAAAAAGAAAAGGAATGCCATAGATGAGAACTAAAAATGGACTTAGGGCTAAATGAGAAGTAAAGATATCCTCCTGCAGGCGCAATGTATGTTGTGCTTGAGAGCCCATGCCTGAAGCCAGACTGCCTGGTTCACATCACTGCCTTTCCAATTTGCTGTGTGATTTTCACTGAGTTACTTAGCTTCTCTGTGCCTCTACAGTCCAACTGCAGAATGAGGGCAATCAACCTGATGGGATTGCTGAGAAGATTACATAGGTGGATACACCTTTTGAACACCATTCAAGCTAAACCCCCGAGGTATTTCTCCTTGGACCTGTGAAGAACACTTTCAGGATGAGGCCAGGAAATCAAAACCCAGGGCTGGACCGCCTGGCATGGAACCATGTGGAGCAAAGCTGGGTTAGTGGTAGAAGGTGAGTGACAATTCATGGTGTCAGCCACCATCCCTGCCTTCTCCCCATCCATGCCTTCTCCACCATCCACGCCTTCATTTTAATCGTGCCTTCTCCAACCCGGAGATCCGTCATAATAGAGTCGTGGACTGGATGGGCCCTTATTCTGACCCAGAACACAAAATCCTAGATCTGTTACATTGGAGGTTCTACTAGACTTTATATTTGAATTACATTTTTGAAGTGGGTGTTTTGTGTTTTTAACTACTTAAATATAACGTGTGAGAGAAAACACTCTTTAAAAGTATTTTGATGGAAATCATCTGTTCATGTTTTTGTCTCCACTAAACCACCAGTAAGCTCCTCTGAGTAGAAAACATAACCCTTTCCTCTCGTACCCTGGGCGCGGGGATTTAAAAGCCTGTCTGTACCGGAATGTGGACCGGCAGACCCAGTCCAGAGGGCGGGGGGCAGGGGCGGCAGACCCAGTCCAGAGGTGTGGAGGGCGGCGGGCAGACTCAGTCCAGGGGTGGGGTAGATGCCAGCAGACCCAGTCCAGGGGTGGGGGGGAGCCGGCAGACCCAGTCCAGAAGTGGCGAGGGGGGGCCGGCAGACTCAGTCCAGAGGTGGGGGGGTGCCGGCAGACCCAGTCCAGAGGTAGGGGGTTGCCAGCAGACCCAGTCCAGGGGTGTTGGGGGGGTGCCGGCAGACCCAGTCCAGAGGTGGCGAGGGGGGGGCCGGCAGACTCAGTCCAGGGGTGGGGGGGGAGCCGGCAGACCCAGTCCAGGGGTGGGGGGGGAGCCGGCAGACCCAGTCCAGGGGTGGGGGAGCCGGCAGACCCAGTCCAGGGGTGGGGGGGGCCGGCAGACCCAGTCCAGAGGTGGGGGGGGGGCCGGCAGACACAGTCTAGAGGTGGCTGGGGGCCACGGTAACCTGGGAGGTGGGAGATGAGCCGACCGCCCGCATCCACTCAGCACCCGAGAGGTCAGTTCTCCACTTCGCATTCAGAGCAAGACAGCGTCTCCGAGTCTCCTCCCTTCTCCGGCCGAGTTTGTAGCTTTAAGCAAAACCCAGGAAGTTGAGCTTGGACGCGAGAGACCGGGAAGGGCGGGGGCGGTGGACCGCGCTCTGTTTCTGGGGAGAGAGAGCTGTGGCTACCGCAGGAGAAAGCGGGCGGCAGGGCAGGGCGGGGCTGTCAACCAACAGGAAGTGGAGCCGAACGGCTTCTCCCCATTGGCCGCGTGGTTGTTTTGTTTGTACAGTGTTGATTTATATTTATTCGAAAATAGCCGAGTTCCTAGGCGCCTCCAGATCGCAGCGGGAGGACCGGCGGCTTCTGGACAGCCCGGAGGTGCGGTTCCGCCCAGGGCGCTCTCGGCCCGGGTCTGGTGCCAGCTAGGCTGCCGCGTCCCTGGCAGTGCGGTTCCCTGTGGCTGAGAGGACGGCCGAACCTGGCTTCCTCGAAGGCACCTGTTGCCACAGCATTTATTTGAATGCCATGGCCAATGCCTTTCTTGAAAAGTGTTGACTGATGTGTGCTGTCTTTTGTCATTCTTCCTTTAGAACAAGTGACATTGACCCAGCCAGGTGACGATCTCAGGAGACATGACCAAGAAAAGAATTGCTGTGATTGGAGGTGGAGTGAGCGGACTCACTTCCATCAAGTGCTGCCTGGAAGAAGGCTTGGAACCTGTCTGCTTCGAAAGGACTGATGACATCGGAGGGCTCTGGAGGTTCCAGGTATATCTCCTAGTCCTCTAATACTTGATGCCCTTCCTGCAACGAGGGGTATGAAACATTTTTATCTCGTGCCTAGGAATAAGATGCACTCCACCGTGATTAAACCTGCTAGAATTCAGCCTGCGGACTTCTTCTCTGCAGCCATCACCTCAGGTTTTATGCAGGTTCCTCTTGCCCTAGGCTGGTGGCAAAACAGGACATGGATATCACTTATTTTTCCTTTTCTGTTGCCTATGAAAATGACACAGAGACCATTGTCACTTGATGAGTTTTTCTGCTGTCCAGAAGAGGGAAACAATCTGGAGGGTAACAAAATCACAAATATTAGAAAATTTACAGGGGTTGGAAAATTTAGAATGGTTGCTCATGGTCTATATTAATAGGTAACTGAGCTAGAATTATCTGCTCACAAACCCTTCCAAGAATCTCACTTTTCAATCTTCTCTAACCTTGCTATTATTAATTTAAAAAAAAAATTCTGGCTCACTTCAGGCAATTCTCTGACAATCCTAGTCCTTGAATAGAATTAAAAAATCTGACTACCTTAACTGCTTTAAATTTGCCCTTTCCTTGAGTAGTCCAAAGTCCTGTCTTCAGAAGGGGGTAGAGTGTACCTGCAACTTACATATACCATTTCAAATTTGAATTGTTTTAATATGCACATCTAGCCCTGCCACTTGGCAGCAACTTACTTAAATGATAGTTATACTTATTAAATGTCAAAGAATATCAACCACTTTTATGGATCTCCAAACAGACCTGCATTGGGTTTCTTTTTAAACTCAGTTCTTGAACCAGTGAATAGTATTGAGGTTCCCCAAGTGTGTTTCACACTTAATATTTCATAAGAAACATATAGTATTGACCAGCTACCTACATGTGGCTTTTTAGTATCTCTTAGTTGAACAGAAGTATGGTCCTTTTGCATCTTGGCTCTGTTCAGGGGACTAACTCTGTTTGACAATAGTTCTTACTCAGATCTAGAGTGGATCTCCTTAGAGACCTACATGCCTCTATCATTATCTGTCTTGGGCATGGGCTAAAAATCATAATCAACAAAAAATTCTCTTAAAATCTATCTAGAATACAGTGTAGAGGTTAAGAGCTCAGTCTTGGGCTCAAATCCTGTTTCTGTCCCTTGCTAGCTGTTTGACCTTGGGCAAGTCATTAAGCCTCTCTGTACCTCTGTTTCTTCATCTTTAGGATGGGGGGTAATAATAGTGTCCATCTTGTAGAGTTATTATAGGGATTAAGAAAAAGAATAATTGTGTCAGTCACTTCTAACAGTGCCAGGTGCACAGTGCTGCTAACATCAGTTATTATTAAGTAGGCCTAGGTGGCAACCCATGTATTTGGTGTTTCTGCAAAGCATCCTAACCAGGTTTGGCAATTACTGAGCAGGTAGGAAATGAATTAAGGATGGGAAGAGTTTGGGAAGGTATCCATCATCCTACCTGATTATCAGGTTTCTGTTTTTTATGTCCAAAAACATAAATAGCAGATAATTGTAGCTCATTTACCTATTAATATAGACCATGAGCAACCATTCTAAATTTTCCAACCCCTGTAAAGTTTTCTAATATTTGTGATTTTGTTACCCTCCAGATTGTTTCCCTCTTCTGAACAGCAGAAAAACTCATTAAGTGACTCATTAAGTGGTTTAAATTTATTCTCTGCTAAGCTTGGAGTTTTTTCTTAATCATCCTCTTGGCAAATTTCAACACTTTATAAACTGCTTCCTTGAAAAGAAATAAACAATGTTTCATCATAATGCTGACTTCTGTTAAGACAGACCACACCTGTGTGGTTCTTCATTGTATTTCCAGAGCCAAGCATGTATTTTCCACTCCGTATATTTTAAAGCTCCCCCAGATGATTCCAGTTTGCAGACGAGGTTGAAAAGAACAATTCAAAGAGCTCCCGTCCCATGGGATTCTGAGAGGCTGGCAAGGGAATGGAAGATCCAAACTGGTCCTGACTCCTCCATTGAAGGGAGTCATTTTTCTCCTTCTTATCCTTATTCTGCCTCTAGTCCCTTCTGCTACAATGATTCCACCTTGTGTCTTCTGCTCTCTCTTTTCTCATGTGCACTTCCTATTCAAATGTGTCAGCCTTGCACCTAGACAAGAAATACAATTAGTACAAAATTTGTACAGGGAAGATTTGTTTATGTGTGGTAAGAAATGGTAAAATCTAGGAGTTTCTTTATCTACTCCCAGACCTAATATTCCTCTCTACTCACTCTCTTTTGTAAAGCAGTGGGTTGACAAAGTGAGAAACCCTACCTAGGATCCAATCAGGGGGTTTGAAGGGACTTGAAATTTTTTGTTGACATGAGATAATACTTTGCTGGTGTTGAAAGATATGATTGTTATCAAAGAGGTAAGATCTGTGATTCATTTTATTCAGCAATACCTCCCGTCAGACCTACTGTAGGAAGCATGGCTCTACTCCTTGTACTAAACTTTGAACCCTTGGGAGATAAAGAACAGACTATATTTTTCAGCATCTAATATGTCATAGCGTTTTATTACAGAGAGACTTTACAGCACTTTTCAAACTGTGGGTTGCGACCTACAGGAACTGTATGAAAGGGCTGCGGTATTAGGAAGGTTGAGAACCACTGCTTTAGCAATATCTGTTGAATGAATGAAAGAATGAATGGCATAAAATTCAAAAGTTAGAAATGTGTCTTCCTTCTCCCCCTACCCACACTGCAAACATCTTAATTCCAAAATGACCTTGCCATTCATAAATTCATCTTAATTTTTAAATGCGTTTATATATAAATGATATGTTTAAATGAACTTTAATTTTATTTTTATTTTTTATAATCATTTTTTATTAAATCAGAACTTTGTACATTGATGCATTTATGAGGTTCAGGGTACTGCTTTGATATACAATGTGAAATGTTTACATTGAACTAAGTAACACATCCATCACAATTATAGTCATTTCTTAATAGTTTTGAAATGTACCATTGCATCATGCACATTAGGTGAGGTCCCCCCAAATACCCTCCATCCTCCCATATCCTCCCTCCCCTTCTCTCTCTCCCTTCTTTCCTTCTACTTTTTGGACAATAGCTATGT
>CAUYPK010135942.1:0-17326 GCA_963574355.1 Loris lydekkerianus
CATTTCATTTCCACTTCTCACCCAAGTTTTTTTTTTTTTTTTTTTTTTTTTTTGCAGTTTTTGGCCGGGGCTGGATTTGAACCCATCACCTCCAGCATATGGGGCCGGCGCCCTACTCCTTTGAGCCACAAGTGCTGCCCCTGATGTGACCCATCTTGAACAGCAGCAGCTCAGCCCATCTCCCGCCCTCTGTCAGGCCCCAGACCCCACCCCATCCTGACCCTGGCTGCTCACGCTGGATGTCTGGGGCCTCCACGGTTTCACAGAAGTCATCCTCACGGTCCAGCTCCAGGTACCTGGCCAGAGAGCGCTGCAATGCCTGGGCCACCACAGCCTGTAGCAGGTCCACCTCGCGCGGGATGGGGCACACAGCATGTAGCCGCAGAGCCTCCTCCTGTCCCAGGATGGCACGCTTCAGGTGAGCCTTGCCTGCATGTGGGCCATAGCACCATCACACTGTGGAGAGCCTCAGGACTTCCAGCCCAGCTGGCCCTTCCAGGACAAGTCCCAGTCCCCACCCCAGGATGCAGCATGCAGATGGGCAAGGCCAGGGTTTATGGGTTCATCCCAAGGGTCCACAGCCATGGCCAAGAGGGGGGTGTGGCCACAGGGATAGATAAGGGGTGGGCTGGTCCAGGAGGGCTCTGCCAGGGCCAGGGAGTCCTTGCACCTGCCTTGCAGGTGTCCCCAGCTGCCCAGAGGCTGCCTAATGCTATTATGGCTCTTGCAATTGGCCATCACCTACCACTGGGGGCATCTGGGGATACATCAGTGGCCCCACCTGCCAGCAGCGGGACACCAGGTGCTGCATGATACAAGTGACAGTGGGGAGGGGGCACCCTGTGGCAGCTGGCCTGGCACTGAGACCAGCATCCTCCACCTGAGGATGTCTCACCAAGTTTCCTGTACTCTTCGGACTCCTGTGGCAGCGCTGAGCCTTGGGGAACGGAGCAGTTGGGGGGCTGGAGGAAGACCTGCTGGAGCACAGGGAGCTCTCCCTTGGCCGCCACTAGGGATCAGAGAGGCTGTAAGCCCCCAGCACGGCAGTTGGGGGTTGGGGGGGGAGCTCTGTAGCATACAAGGGCATGCAGGGTGGGGCACTCACAGGAACCATCGCAGAGGGCCACAGCAGCGTGGTAGTGAGCCAGGGAGTGGAAGTACTCGGCCTTGACATGCACCAGAGCAGTCCAGGAGACCGGCACACAGTCATGGGCAGGCGGCTGGGCCATGGTCTGGTACACAAGCCTATACTTGGCTGCCACCTGCTGAGGACACGGTGAGTACTCTAGGCCTCCCACTCTCCTAGAAGTGTCCATGGGACACAGAGGACGAGGCCAGCCAGCCTAAGCCCTGTGCCCAGCCTCCATCTACCCCAATCATGTCCCAGAAGCCTCCCACTCACCCACACCCCATGCTGAGCTGAGCTCAGGGGCTAAGGCCCAGTTCCTGCTCTGATGCACACTGTGACCCACAGGAAGGGACTCAGGATCCCACAGGGACCAAGATGCAGCTGGCTGTGGAGCCAACACAGGGCAGACAGGGATCTCAGCCATGCCTCGCCCTACTCTAATCCATTACGGCCTGACCAGGCTGTCCAGGGACCCAGCAGGGCACCCTGAACTCACCTGAGCAGCCTCCTGAGCCAGGCGCAGCTGGGCCAGGCCATCGCTGGGTGCTGCAGGGGCAGGAAGCAAGAGACCTTCAAAGATGCACTCCTGGGCCTGGGCAGCCATGAGCTGCTCCAGTGCTTGGAGCGAGTTAGCACTCATGTCCGGGCTTGGTGCGTGGGAGAAGTTCTCCCTCAGCAGGCTGAAAGCTCCTATAGAGGGAAAGGTCACTCATGGGCAGGGCTTCCCCACACCCTGGCCAGCCTGAGGGAGGGCTACTTCTGCTTAGCTCCTCACACTGGGGAGCCATCCTAATCCTAGGGAAAGGGTTCTGCAACCCCCTTCCTCCTTGGGAGGATGGGTCCCTGGAGGGGTGGGCTGCCCTCACCAGCAGCCCTCTGGAAGGCCTCAACTGCACGGCCGGTGCCCTCGGTGCAGGAGCGGTCCTGGCGTGCCCCGATCTGCGTGTGGAGGGCGCCAATGTTGAAGAGCACACTGCCCTTCTCAAAGGCCAGGGCCCGCTGCTGGGCTGGGACTCCTGTGAGCGAGTCGTACCTGCAGGATGGGTCAGACTGGAGGAGCTCCTACAGAGCCCGGTCGCCCAGCCCTCACTGTCTGCCAAGCCCCTACCAGTGGAAGAAGAGCCCCAGGCTCCTGGCGGGGGCAAGGAAGCGCGCCTCCAGGAAGCAGAGCTGGTTGTAGTAGGCCGCCAGCACCTCCAGGCCCGCAGCATCCCGGCTGGGTGTCCGCATAGCCTGCAGGGCAGGAGCTACTGGGCTCACTCCACTCACTGCCGTAGGAAGTCCTTTGGGCACCAGCACCCTCCCAGGGGGGTAGGACAGGGCAGCGTGGGGGGAGGGTCAGCAGAGCCCTGGGGGGTGGACATCCCCAAGCCAGCAGTGGAAGGTGTGCACAGAGCTGACGTGAGCCCCCCACCCCGGCACACTGGGAGTATCTGCACCTATGGGGACCCCTGGGTGTGCCTGTCTCCCCACAGCTTCCAGTTTCCCTGAGAGGTGGGGACTCCTGTGTATCTACACTGAAGTCCATCTCACTCTTATCCATCCTGACTTAAGACTCAGCTTCCTCATCTGTTCTGGGCTGCCACTGGGGAAAGCCCACACACCTGCCGCAGGGCCTCCAGCTCCCTCAGCTCTGCCTCATAGGAGGAGCCATCTTCTCCAAAGTGCCCAGAGATCAGCTCCTGGGGAGGGGGGGGTTACAAGTGTTGGCCACCCCTGTGCCTGGCTAACCCATAGTGGGGGGTAGGTCCACATCACAGGACAGGCTAACTGCAGTGGCCATAGGGGGTCAGAGAGGCTGCTCACGCCTGAGCGTGCCTTTGAGGGCCTCTTGCTGCCTGCCCCTGTGCACCTCCCCAGCAGAAGCCCAGAGAAGGGCTACTGGCCAGTGGGGACAGATGGCCAGTGGGGACAGATGGCCAGTGCAGGCCCTCGATGCTGCAGGCTGGGGCTTGGCTGACAGCAGGACACAGGACCCCAAATCAACCTTTCCCTACACTGCAACTTGGTTTGCTCGTCTGTCCCATGACGTGGCTTGGCCAGGAAGCCTCCAAGATCCCCTCCATGTCCCTCAGAGCCCACAGGCCAGGATCTACCTTCAGGGGTGTGGCCCAGTCCAGTTCCTTGGTCTCCTTTAGGCCCAGGGGAATCATGGGGGCAGCAACACCTTCCCTACAACCAGAATGCCGACCCCAAATGCTCAGGCTGGCCCCTGCTGCCAGAGAGCCTGGACCCCAACCCTGGTTCCCACCACATGGACACCCAAATGTGCACATGCCTCAGCCCTTGCTCACACATGCACGCACACAATACACCCTAGCCACCCCTCACACACCCGCCTGCACGCACCACCCGATCTGGAAAGTGTCTGTGCTGCTGTCCAGCCCCTCCAGCTCTTCCTTTAGCAGCTGCAGTGTGGAATTGACGTAGCTCAGCTCCAGGGCGACTGTTTCCTTGACCTGGTGGTTGCTGGTGGCTCTGGGGAAGGCTGGAGGTCAGAGCCCAGCCCTGAGGCAAAGCTAGAGGGTCTGTGGCCACGGCAGCCTTCTTGCCCACTGACCTATCAGTGCTCCAGGGCCCACTCCCCAGAGGGATGGGTGCTGACAGGGCACCTCTGTAGGGAGGCAGGAGCAGCTGTGGAATCCAGGCACCCTCCCCTACAGTCTGGCACCCTAAGCCCGTCAGCCTCTCTCCCAGCCAGGCTCACTTGCCCCCCTCACGGCACTCAAACACAACTTGCCTGGGTCTCTCCCAGCACCTGTAGTAAAGGGCATGGCAGAGCTACTGGGGGCCAGGAAGGCTGGGCTAGGGGCAAGGAGGCAGAGGTGGCTACGGGAGCATCCTCTGCCCTGAAACTTGCAGCCATGGCTGGGACAGGCCCTTGGACACACATAGCAACAGCTCACACGCCCTAAGGAGAAGCTGCCCTGGGTCTGGAAGACCCTTTCCCAGGCCCCCAACCTTGAGCTGTCTAGCCACTTGCCACAGTTCAGCCTCCACAGTGCCTCTTCCCGGAAGTGCCACTGGCTCCCAAATTCTGCATACCCAGGGGACACCAGGGACACCTCTGCGCCACCACCTGGAGGACACAGAGCCTGTGTGCTCACAGGTAGACACCCTTCTCCGGCAGCTGGGTGCTGGCCTGGCGAGGTGGCAGCAGGGCTCACCTATAGAGGTTCTCGGCACCTGTCCGCATCTGTAGCTGCTTGTTGATCTGCTGGTGGATCCGGGCCCTGCGGCTCTGCAGCCCGCCATGCTGTGCCTGCGCCAGGGGGATACAGCCCTGTGAGGAGGCCGCCGCGATCACGCCTCTGCTGGCTGGCTCAGGGAAGCACAGCCAACCCTTGCCCTTGGGGAGCAGGGCGGTCTGCTTAGCATCAACCACAGCGTGTATCTGGGGTGCGTCCAGCAGGCTGCAGTGCGACTCTGCTTACATCTTCTTACACAGCATAAAGCATGGCAGAGGGTTGAATTTTCCTTCACACCTCAGCTCACCCCTCGCTCTTGTGGCTGGAGTCTTATCCACACGAAGCTCAGGTGTCCCCCCTCCAACCAGGGCCTGTCCCTGCACTCTCCCTGATGGTCATCTAGGACTCCCTCTCTTCTCCATCCATGGGATGCTGTTGGGAACACTCCCGACAAGGTTCTTTGTAGCAAGGTGTGGCTGTGCCCTGGGCAGGCTCCCGGTGTGGGTTGGCCGGCTGCCCTGATGTCCACCCTTCCATGCTATGAGAACCCTCATCTTGTTCAGGGCCCACTGCTCAGGGACAGTGACCCCCACCCCAGCTAGGGGTCACCCCTTCTGACTCAGAGTCAGCATAGCAACTCTAGTTCCCTGCTGACAAGTGACCCACTTCTGCCCATCCTATGATCAGGCCTGCCTGGGCCTCTGGGTACGATTTTCTTGTCTCTTCCTCCCCAGGGTAACACTATGTCTGAAGGTGAATCTTGCAGCCATAAGGGGAGCAAAGCCAACCCTGAGGCATCCCTACATCAGGTTCCAGGTGCAGGTAGGCCGTGGTCTCTCCCTGTGCCCTGTGCTTCTCAGGCTGTTCCATTTTATCCAAAAGGAGCTTACACACATTTTCCTGGGGTTGTCCCCTAAATATCTCACTGTAGGGCAGTGCCTGTGGCTCAGTAAGTAGGGCGCTGGCCCCATATACCAAGGGTGGCTGGTTCAAACCCAGCCCTGGCCAAACTGCAACAAAAAATAGTTGGGCATTGTGGCGGGTGGCCTATAGTCCCAGCTATTCGGCAGACTGAAGCAAGAGAATCACCTAGGCCCAGGAGCTGGAGGTTGCTGTGATGCCACAGCACACTACCAAGGGTGAAAGAGTAAGACTCTGTCTCTAAAAAAAAGAAAATCCCACAGTAGCATGTGATTCCTTTTGCTACAGTTAATGGGTCCTGGCTCTGCTTGTGTATGAGGGGTCTCCAACAGACCTGCTGCCCCCCTGAGTAAGCTGGTCTAACCATCTATGATGAGTTGACTCATGGCCCCAGAAAGATGTGTCCAAGGCCTCAGAACCTATGGATGTGATTTTAGTTGGAAAGAGGGTCTCTGCAGATGTGATTGGTTAAAAGAAGGCTATCATCCTGGGTAGGGCAAACCTCATCACACCGACCAGTGGCCTTATCAGACAAGGGAGATTTGGACACAGCTATGCAGAGGCCCCGTGAAGATGGAGGCGGAGATCAGCATGGTGCAGCCAAAAGTCAAGGAATCAGGAGCCTCCAGGAGCTGGAAAAGGTAGGAAGAAGCCCCCCCCAGAGCCTTCGGAGGGAACGTGGCTCTGCCTTGATGAGTTTCTGGCTTCTAGGACTCGAGAATAGGTTTATGCTGGGTCAAAGCCCCCAGCGTGTGGCCACCTGCTATAGCAGCTCAGGGCACTTACAGCTCCACTGGACGGACATTCATACCACCAAGCGCTGGCTGAGGGTGAACCGGCACTCACTGGGTGGGTGGGTGGGTGGGGACATAGGTACTCGTCAGCCAAAGCACAGAGAGGCAGGAGATCAGGCTGGGGAGGGTGGGCAGCTGGCCCAGGCCCTGTGGCCTTGCTCTGTGGGCACCATTAAGCAGGGGACAACCCAGATTTGCGTTTGGAGACCCTTATCCTGCCCTAGCTTCCCACCCCTGTCTCCTCCAGAAAAGAACCCCCAGGGCTGTGGCTGGGGCTGCAGGAGCTCCTTGTAGCGAGGTCTGGGCCAGAGACTTGGGCTGGAGAAGTGGCAGGAGGCCCCCAAGTGGTATCAAGGTGGGGGCACCTTGGATCTGAGGTGCCCTCACACACCATCCTCCCTCCCACACCAGCTTCCACCTCCAGCATCTCTGCCCTATACCTTGGAGACTCTGGTACAGCACCAGGGTCAGGCCCATCCTAGCATCTTGGCTGGCCCTGCAGCATCCCCACCCCATGGGGAGGAATTCAAGGCTCAGCAGGTCTGACCTTGGCCAAAGCCACCCAGTGAGTCACGGTCCAGCCTATGGAAGCTCAGAGCCTTGCTGGGCCCCTGTCTCTTGCTGACTCAGCTCTTTCCGCACAGCCCTCACCTGTAGCCCAGTGCCTCCCCCACAGTCCCTTGCTGCTTCACAGGCTCCAGCAGACTCATCCCCAGCCCTGCTCTCCCCCCTCCCCCCCCATCATTCAGGAAGCCACCCAGCTGGGGCACGGAACCATCCATGCCCCCTTCGCCCAGCACCAGCAAATGCCCCATGGCTCACCTTCTTCCCACCAGCCCCCCTATGGCCCACCTTCAAGGAAGTGATCAAATCCCCACCAGGAATACTAACCTACCCCTATTTATCCCCATGTCTCACTCTGTGGGGATGCCCAGCCCATCTCAGAGGCTGGGCAGCCTTTCCAACAAGCCTACCCAAAGGCCCAGGGCAAGCCCCTCCAGCAGAAGGGCACTAGCCCCCACAAAGCCCAGAGCCTTGGCCAGGCAGAGTCCAGAGCCCCCATAAGTGTCTGCAGGTCAGGGTAGCCACAGAGTGGCAACAGATGCCCACCAGTTACGTGTCACAGGCCTGCACTGCAGGGGTAGCGGATAGATGACAAGACACTAAGTCCAGTGTCCCTGTGCCATTAGTGGCCATGCTGGGTCCCTCATGTGCAATATGGGGTAGTGGCTGGGTCATTCCCGCCTTCCTCCCTCTCCGAGCACAGGTCCAGTTGTGACCTGGGGGTTTCCTCTCAGCAATGTGGGGGGAATAGAGACACCTCAGGAGGCGGGCCAGGACCTGTCTGGTATCTGGGTTGGCTTGTGCTGCCCCACTGTACCCCTGTGCCTCTCTAGGTTGAGCCCTGCAGCACTTGGCCAATGCGCCCTCGCCTTCTGGGCCACAGGTAGGAGAGAGCTGTGTGGACTCCTGGTGGTACCATAAATGCCACCAGCAGAGGCTCTAGCCAGAGTGGGTAAGAGGCTCCACAGAGGCTGGTGGGGGAGCAGGGCTAGGCCACCTGGGCAGGTACCACAGAGGTCACTGACCACCCTCCCTGAGCCGTTCAGGGGCTTCCCCCAATCTGGGCCACTGACCAGCCCTGCAGTTGGTGGGAAGGAATGCACAGAAAGTACCTTCCCTGAGAGACATCCTACAAGAGACACCAATCCACTAAATAGTTAGGATAAGGCCACAGTGCTTCCCAGACCCCTGCCCTGATGGTGTGAATGGAGGAAGGTTTTACTCATGCACTGCTGCCTCTGGCTGCATATTTTTCTGAGTATTCCCCCATTGTCACACACGGGACAGTTTCAGACTCTCTGGGGCTTCTAGTTGGTCCCAGCCCCTTTCATGGGCACCCTAAGAAAGTCCTCACATCTCGAGTGATGAGCTCTGGTGCACGGCCACCTTGGATTAAGTCCAGGTCTGCTCCTGTGTGGTCAGCTTCTCAGAGAGGTCAGTCCATTGGGAAAGACTTCCTACAGGAGGGAGCATTTGGGCTGTGACTTGAAGGGCAAGAGGCCTCTAAGTGGTCCTGGAATAACTGAGGAAAGGAGATTCATTCTCCAAACAATGGAGAAAGAGCAGCAGACTCATAGAGACTGCTGTCAGGAGTGGCGGGTCTTGGGTGGGACAAGGAGGGACAAAGGAGAACACAGGCCACCCCTCTTCCCAGGGGTCTGAGCATGCTTTCCCAGGGGCCTGCGCCTCTTGCCCGAGGTCTCTCCACACCTGCTGGCAGAATAGCAAAGCCCAGGCCCTGGGACTCTCTCCTCCATGGGGCAAGAGTCTGGCAAGGGAGGGTGAGCCACAGCTGAGCCACAGCCACAACCACACACCCCTCTCTGTGCAAAGCTCCAGCAGGTTCTAAGGGCTCTGGTGAGTGTCCCTGGCCCTGGCTGCTAGGCAGTGGCCACCCAGGCTGGCAAGGCTGCCCTCATCAGGTGTTTTCCAGGGCTTCCGTCCTCACCTTCCTGGAGAGCTGCTCAGGGATACTAGCCCTGCAGGTGCCAGTCTGTGACTTGAGCACTCCTTAGCCTCCCTACTCTTAGTCCTCTCTCCAGGAGGCCATGCGACTTCCTGGCCTATGTGGGGAGACTCAGACCTTTGGGGCTGAGCAGCCCCTTGAAGCAGCAGCCCATTTTCTATACTGGGCTGAGGGATGTGCCAGAGGGAGGGGTGCAGATATTGTGTAATTGGTCCCTCATTGCGCAACCTCCCCCACCCTCAGAGCACATGGCAGTGACCATGCCTCGAGCCCTGAAACCACTGTGACTATTTCTGCCTTGCACTGGGAAAGGTATTTGGGTTCCCAACAGGGATGGCCCACACAGGGGTGAGCAGAAAGGGATGGAGAACAGAGAAACAACATCTCCTACCCAATACATTCTGACGATAATGGCACAGGTCTAGTGGCTCCTGGAAGCCAGGGAGAAAATGGTGTGGTAGTGGCCAGCACTGAGCTGTCCCTAGAATTGGCAAAAGTGGGAGATGGTCACCCCGGACTAGCCTGGGAACATCAAAACCATCAGAGCAGTGCTGGCCCTAAGCCCTCCCCCAAGCTCCCTGCAGCCCTGGGCTTGGTCAGTCCCCAGGGAGGGGCTCCAACCCCAGTAAACCAGCTTTCTCCTCTCAGAGACCCAGCCCTGAGCACCCTATCTGCTGATGCCCCCTCCTCCATCTCAGGGAGCCCTTCCCCTTCCCTCTCCAAGGTCTCACCTGAGCACAGAGGAGCTGGGAGCCCAGCATCCTCCTGACACACCATCTCTGCACTCCCCCCCACCCCACCAAGCGCTGCTGAGGGAACAGAAGCTAATGGGTGTGACCATGAAGGGGTCTCCCAGGACACCATGGCTACAAGGCACACAAATGTTAGATGGCCACAGATTAGGCATCATGCCAGCTAACAGTCACCCTCTTGGCCTTCCCCCACCCACCCCCGCCTCCTGGACCCCTTAGCTCCTGGTCTCCCCAGGAAACTATGGACTCAGCTGAAGTCCCACTTCCCCAAACAGCCTGGCTGGGAGCTAGTGGGAGGGTTGTGGGCTCCTTCACTTCCCTGCTGGCCAACCTTGGACTGGTCTCAGAACTCAGCCAGTTCTTCAGATAGGTTGACCAAGGCCCAGGGCCAGCAGGGAGCTCAGGTGACACGCTGCTGCTGAGCATTCCAAGTAAGCACTTACTGAACACCAGCTCTCACTGCTTTGGGGGCAAATTTGAGTCACCCACACTGTTCACAGGGGCCTCAGATTCAGGCACAGCTCTTAAAGGAAGGGCTGACCAGGCCTGCCCTGCTCAATTCCAAGCATTATGGCTAGATAAGGGGCCAGCCTGGTGGAAGGTGGGGGTGGGGGAACTCAGCCTTACTCCAGCCCTGCCACTGGCATCAGGAGGGTTTTCCAGGTGGTGGGCCAGCTTCAGCAGGCTGGGGTCCCATGGCCACCTCCTGCATGCTCCCACACCCCTGCCCCGCAGGACCCTGACTGCTGGTTCATTGTGTATGCGAGAGACAGCTGGAGACAGTTTCTGCTCCCCTTCCCAGGGCAGCAGCCAACAGAGGGCAAGGACCAACAGCCTGGCCACAGCCCACAGCCTGAAAAGCGTCATCTACTGGCTTGCTGGAAAATCTTGTTTGTGCAGCTCCCAAACATTCCGTCCAAACAACACGTGCTCGTTCCAAAGGCCACCTGCAGGCAGGGCCACCATAGAGGCAGTTGAGTTCACGGGGAGGAGGGACAGGCCCTTCTCTCTCTCCAGTGCCTGCTAGTTGCTGAAGCCTGGGAAGTGGGGCAAGGAGTCCTTGATGACTCTGATCAGAATCGCCTGGCCAGTTACCTGCCACCTGAGTCCCTGCCCCCTCCCCGGAAGAGGAGGACCAGTCAAGGGACAATGTGCAGCCTGACACCTGAGAGGGGAGGGGAGCAGAGCAACAGGAACACTCAGCTGGGACTAGGGGCAGGAACCACCTCTGCTTAGCAGCCCCTGACTGAAAAACTGGCACGAACGCTGGGGCAGCATGCACTGAGCCCCTGGCACACCCAGGCTCTAGCTGCACAGCCAGGCTGACAGACCATCTCCTCCTTCCCAGGCACAGACTCAACAGGTCTTCATACCCACACGACCCACTCGCCCAGTGCGTGGAAACAGTGCCCACTCAGCAGCCTCAAACTTAGGGGTGGAGGTTCAGAGAAGTAACAGAGAACTGCCAGCCCTGAAGACCTCCAGCGATTTCCTATGCCCATAGGCTTCTGCTGCCCGCAGCAAAAGGCCACCGGAGCCGGTGTGTGTACGGGGTGGGGGTGGGGCAAAGCTAGGAGAGGAGCATCTTAGGCGCCAGACACAAACAGGGGCGGGGGCTGTCACAGCAGAGCCCGGAGCCCCTGGCCTCAGTTTCACCATTGGTGAAACTCTGCTGCGTCGGGACGAGTGAGATGTGGGAGGGAAGCCGCCAGGGAAGGGCCCGCGGGCAAGAGGGGCCGGGGGTGCCCTCGCCCGCCGCCCCAATGCCCACCTTGCGGATGCTGCTCTCCTCGCCGGCGCCCTGACCGTCCGGCCTCTCCTCAAGGATCATCGCTGTACCTCCCCGGCCGCCGCTAGAAGAGCGAACCGCAGCCCAGGACTCACTCTGCTCCTCGCGCCCGCGCGGGTCCGGGACTGTGCCCTCCTCCGGGAGGGGGCCAGGCGCGCCTGGGCGGGGCGCAGACCCAGCGTGCGAAACTGACCGCTGCCCAATCGGCGGTGGGGGCCTCTCAGACGGACAGCAACTTTGACCAACCAGCACGCGAGGAAGGCGGGCTCCGGGTAGCCAGCCCCGCCCCTCCCGCGAGTCCCGGGAATCGGTAACCCCTGACAACCGCGGCCCCAACACCGCGCGGCGGGCGCGCGCATTGCACATGCGCCCAGACCCAGCAGCGGACGCGCTCGGAGACCTGAGAAAGTCCAGCGCGCAGAGAAGGTGGACGCGGCCGGGCAGAGCCCACTCCAGTGCGCCCGGCTGCCCAGTTCCCTTTGCAGGGACTCAGGAGTTTGTTCGTCGTGCCGTCTTATTCTGTCACCCTGGCAATGGGGACCATGTAAGAGGATTGCTCCAAAATGTTTACAATGGGGTTTTTAATCGGTTTTCCCAGAGATGAGCGCCCCGCGACTTATAACAAAGCCCGCGTCCTTATGTGTCGCGAACCCCTCCGGCCTGCCCGGCAGAGACGTCTGTCTGGGCCTGTCACGTGTCTAAAACCGCTTTCAGGACCTACCTGTCTCCACAGTGTCGCCCCAAATGATAGGCAAAAATCTAAGTCAACGGAGTTTTATTGAGCCAAGATGCTGAGCACGCACCCAGGACAAACACGAGCTGCAGGCCCCGTGGCTCTTCCCACAGGAGGTTGGAGCCTTATGCGTTTAAAGGCCGCAGAGAGAAGGAGAAAGGCGGGGAAGAGGGCGATGAGGTAGTAGGTTCATTTTCTGAGCCCCAAGAAATCTCTTTTCACATGCAATAAGGGGGTGAAGGGCGCATCAGTTATGCAGAGTCCCTGGCAGGTGGGAGAAGGTCTGACTCTGTCTCCAGTTCTGTCACTTGTAAGATAAACTTGTCATTCATGGTTAATGAGGAATCGGACAGGCTCCAGTTTTAGCTGCCGGATACAGGGACAGTTTGTGTGTCCTTCTTTATGGGAGGTCAGAAAGGAGCTTCCCTAGTGAGTGTCTGTGGGCCTGTTCCTCTGGGATGCATCGTCTGCCTGTTCTTTATGTAAGGGGTTGGTGCGGGGTGGGGGGAGGTGGTGGTGCCTGAGACTGAATTTCTTTTTATAAAAACCTATCTCTGGAACGCATCTGCCTCCAGAACCTGTAGATAGAACTTGCTTGCTGCCAGAATGCTTCCAGAACTGGCTTCCAGAGCCCCATGCCTACAGGACCACCTGTTTGCTCTTTCCAGAGCCCCTGCTCCCTGGAGGGCGTGTGTGGTTGGTTTCTTACCGCTCCTGGTTTGTGCTGACTCCAACCACTCAGACTTCACAGGGACTCCTCTCACCTGAGAACACCCCCTTTGTAGGGCAGGAAGACAGGGGCATAAGCAGCAGCAACTCAGCTCCTCTGTCAAGTTCCTCTAAAGTTCTGGCCCTGTCTGGGCAGCCACCCCACCAAGGCCAAGGCCAAGGCCATGCCTTTCTGCTGAGCCCTGGGCTTCCTCTTTGTGCCTGAGCTCCCTGCCCCCACTCCAGCAAGCACACTTGACCCTGTCCTGCCTGGATCTAAATCCTGTAAGCTGAGCTCCTTGGCCTGCAGACCATCTGCAGTGGGCCCCTTTCACCAACACTCCTCTCATCTGGCCCCTGCCAGCCAGACCTCCAGGTCAAGAGATGTCTTCTCCTGGCCTTTTGGGGCCCTCAAGGCATCTGCTCCCCTGGAGGCCCCTGGGCTTGTTATCTGCCTAGTGAATTCACACCTGTCCTCCTCACTTCTGCCCTAATCACACAAGCACAGGAGACCTTTGACTACACCCCATATCGACAGCTCTGTGGTTCAATCTTCCATGAAGGCAGTGGCTTCTGGCTACCTTACCCATGGGGCCTGAATGTGGTCCAATGCTTTGAGTTCACTGTGATTGTGTTTGTGTGGAGACTTCCCTAAGGGTCCTCTCCTTACAGGCCTGCCATGATCCTGTACGAGCAGAAACCCAAGCCCTCCCAGCAGTCTTCAGATGGCCTGCATGAGTAGGCGGCAAGCATGCGTGATAGAAATTGTGTCCAGGTCTTACATGTGCTTTACTTTCTCAGCAGTTTTGCAGCTCCAGCAGGTAGAGGCCATTGAGAGGTTTAGGAGTGGCTCTCAAACTTTGAGGGTCATAAGACATCCCCATCCCCTAGGGATGCCTTTCCTGAAGGAAAGGATTTTCAAATGAGAATTTTATTCTTGGGACAAGTGGGGTAGCTCACGCCTGTAATCCCAGCACTCTGGGAGGTTGAGGCAAGTGGATTGCTTGAGCTCAGGAGTTTAAGACCAGCCTGAGCAAAAGTGAGGCCCCATCTCTAAAAATAGCTGGGCGTTGTAGTGGCCCTGTATTCCCAGCTACTCAGGAGGCTGAGGAAAGAGGATAACTTGAGCCCAAGAGCTTGAGCCCAAGAGCTTGAAATTGCTGTGAGCTATGACGCCGCGGCATTCTACCCAGGGAGACAGAGTGACACTGTGTCTCAAAAAAAAGAGAATTTTATTCTCAGCTGAAAACTAGGCTGGAGAGTGGAATTTAGGTATTTTCAGATTTGGAATGTGGTCTGAAAATATACAGAGAGTGGCAGGTTTGAACCCGGCCCCGGCCCAAACTGCAACAAAAAATAGCCAGGCATTGTGGTGGGTGCCTGTAGCCCCAGCTACTTGGGAGGCTGAGGCAGGAGAATCGCCTAAGCCCAAGAAGTGGAGGTTGCTGTGAGCTGTGATGCTACAGCACTCTATTGAGGATGACAAAGTGAGACTCTGTCTCTAAAAAAAAAAAAAAATTTCCTTTTCCACTCATCCTTTCTCAGGAGGCCACTGGAGGGTGAGCTCCAAAAAATGAAGGGTTAAGGTGTTGCCTGTAGCTCAAGTAGCTAAGGTGCCAGCCACATACACCAGAGCTGGCGGGTTCGAATTCAGCCCAGGCCCGCCAAACAAAGACAACTATAACCAAAAAATAGCTGGGCATTGTGGTGGGTGCCAGTAGTCCCAGCTACTTGGGAGGATGAGGCAAGAGAATAGCTTAAGCCCAGGAGTTGGAGGTTGCTGTGAGCTGTGTCGGCAGCTCCAGGGCGATAGCTTGAGGCTCTGTCTCAAAAAGAAAACAAAAACAAAAATGAAGGGTTAAACCAGTGATGACCTGTGTGACATTTAGCAACCAGTCCTCACGAGCAGGAGGAGCCCTGGGTTTTAGCGTTTGCTGATTTCCTTGGTGTGATTGCTTCCACCAGGCTGATTGCACTGGGAAGAGATGGCCATCTGAGCCAGCTCCAGCATGCCCCAGAGACGGAGCAGATGTCCTACCAGCAGAGAGCTGGAGAGAATTACTAGGGTGAGGGGAGTTCCCAGGTGTGAGCGTAGCAGGCTGATGGGCTGTAGTGAGAAAAGCACTCTCCAAGAAGATAAAATCGGCAGACTACCTAAAGAGTCTGAAGGTAGGGGCTAGCGCCTGTGGCTCAGAGGAGTAGGCGCCAGCCCCATATGCCGGAGGTGGCGGGTTCAAGCCCAGCCCCGGCCAAAAACTACAAAAAAAAAAAAAAAAAGAGTCTGAAGGTACTTACTAGGAGGAGACTCCCTCGATTGGCGAAAGCTTGGTTGAGTTAGTAAAAGTACCTATAAAACAACAACAGAATATGACAATTGTTAACTCTGGGGAAAATAAGAAGCTGAGAAGGAAATAAAAAGTAATCAATGAATATTACCTGCTGCAGCTGTGTGTTTCTTTTCATCGTCATAACAATATAAACGTTGGGTATTGATCCCGGAACAATTACAACATGATTCTATTAGGAGGAGGGGAAAGAGAGAGGATGGTGGCAGAAACACAGGACACGTCAATAGGAAATGCCTGAATTAGAAAAGAACATTCCAGCAGAGGGATAAACGCATTGGGTAGAAAACGGAATTAAATACCAAATCATCACTAAAAATGTCACGAAGGGCTGCCCCTGCAGAGAGGAACTGGGGCTGTGGGTGGGAGTCTGGGGTTTGCTAAGCAGGTATTATAGAGCTACTTGGTTCCCTAAGCTGTTGCTTGTATGCTGTTTATGACACTGCAGTCCCAGAGCTTGTTTTAATTTGTTTTTTTTTTAAGAGAAGGGGCCTTGCTCTACTGCCCAGGCAATTTTTTCCTAGTTGGGGGTGGTTAGAGATGGGATCTTGCGGGCACTGCCTGTGGCTCAGTGGGTAGGGCACCGGTCCCATATACCGAGGGTGGTGGGTTCAAACCTGGCCCCCGCCAAACTGCAACAAAAAATAGCCGGGCGTTGTGTTGGGCACCTGTAGTCCCAACTACTCGGGAGGCTGTGGCAAGAGAATCGCCTAAGCCCAGGAGTTGGAGGTTGCTGTGAGCTGTGACACAACAGCACTCTACCAAGGCCAATAAAGTGAAACTCTGTAAAAAAAAGAGAGAGAGATGAGATCTTGCTATGTTATCCAGGCTTGTCTCCAACTCCTGGCCTAGAGCAATCCTTCTACCTAGACCTCCCAAAGTGCTGAGTTTATAGGTGTGAGCTATCATACCTGGCACAAAGCTGTTTGTTTGTTTGTTTTAGAGACAGAGTCTCACTTTGTGCCCTCGGTAGAGTGCTGTACTGTCACAGCTCACAGCAACCTCCAGCTCTTGGGCTTAGGCGATTCTCTTGCCTCAGCCTCCCAAGTAGCTGGGACTACAGGTGCCCGCTATAATGCCTGGCTATTTTTTGTTGCAGTTTACCTGGGCCAGGTTTGAACCCGCCACCCACCGTCGGTATATGGGGCTGGCACCCTATCCACTGAGCCACAGGCACTGCCCTGTTTGTTTGTATTTTTGAAACAGAGTCTCCCTTTGTTACCCAGGCTAGAGTGCAGTGGCACCATCATAGCTAACTGCAGCCCTAAACTCCTGGGCTTAGGTGATCCTCTTGCATCAGCCTGCTGAGTAGCTGGGACTATAGGTGTGCACTAATATACCCTGTTAGTAAATTTTTCTATTTTTTGTAGAGATAGGGTCTTGCTCTTGCTTAGGCTGATCTCAAACTCCTGGCCTCAAGCAATCATCTGGCCTTGATCTCTCAGATTGCTGGGATTATAGGCGTGAGCCACCACACCTAGCCCCAAAGCTTGTTTATAAAGAACTGATGTGTAAAGGCTGGGCCGGGTGGCTCAATCTGTAATCCCAGCAGTCTGGGAGGCCAAGGTGGGTGGATTGCTTAAATTTAGGAGTTGGAGACCAGCCTGAGCAAAAGCAAGACCCCATCTATAAAACTTGGCATTGTGGTGGGCGCCTGTAGTCCCAGCTACTTGGGAGGCTGAGGTAAGAGACTCACTTAAGCCCAAGAGTTTGAGGTCGCTGTGAGCTATGAGGACACAGCACTCTACCGAGGGTGACAAAGTGAGATTCTGTCTCAAAAAACAAACAAACAAAAGGATTGCTTGAACTCAAGAGTTTGAGGGTTCTGTAAGCTGTGATGCTCACGGCTCTCTACCCAGGGTGACAGAGTGAGACTCTGTCTCAAAAAATAAATGAAATAAAATAAATAAATAAATAAATGACATAGGGCGGCACCTGTGGTTCAAAGGAGTAGGGTGCTGGTTCCATATGCCGGAGGTGGCGGGTTCAAACCCAGCTTTGGCCAAAAACCACAAAATAAATAAATAAATAAAAATTAAAAAAAAAAAAAAGAAATAAAATAAAATTTATACTATAAAACCAAAAGAACTTCTGTAACCTTAAGTGATTTTATTGCATATGTATACAAAATAAATTAACAAAATCAAAAGAAAGTAAGAGGAGTTAATTATTGTTGTTGTTGTTATTATTATTATTATTATTATTTTTTTTTTTTTGAGATAGAGCCTCAAGCTGTCACCCTGGGTAGAGTGCTGTGGCATCACAGCTCACAGCAACCTCCAACTCCTAGGCTCAAGCGATTCTCCTGCCTCCGCCTCCCAAGTAGCTGGGACCACAGGCACCCGCCACAACACCCGGCGGCTATTTTTTGGTTGCAGCCATCATTGTTGTTTGGCGGGCCCTGGTTGGATTCGAACCCGCCAGCTCAGGTGTACGT
>CAUYPK010135943.1:0-32218 GCA_963574355.1 Loris lydekkerianus
ACCCCAACCCCACTAGGTAGGAGACGCACCCCAACCCCACTAGGTAGGAGACGCACCCCAACCCCACTAGGTAGGAGACGCACCCCAACCCCACTAGGTAGGAGACGCACCCCAACCCCACTAGGTAGGAGACGCACCCCAACCCCACTAGGTAGGAGACACACCCCAACCCCCTCCTCCCCTCTCCTTCCTTGTCCCCTCTCTCCCCAACTTGAATACTTGAATTGAATTGAGTTTTTCTCTTGTGTTCATGTGTATTAATTAGTTTGTCTTCTGGCTTCATATTAGTATTGAGTATGTTAGATACTTGCTTTTCCATTCTTGTGATACTTTACTAAGAAGAACGTGTTTCAGCTCCATCCAGGTTATTACAAAAGATGTAAAGACTCCATATTTTTTTCTGGCTGAATAGTATTCCATGTTATTCCTACAGTTTATTAATCCATTCATGGGTTGATGGGCACTTGGATTGTTTTCATGTCTTGGTGATCGTGAATTGAGCTGTGATAAATTATATGGTGCACATGTCTTTATGATAGAATGATTTTTTTTTTCTTCTGGGTAGATGCCTAGTATTGGGATTTCCAGATCAAATGGAAGGTCTATTTTGAGTACTTTGAGGATCTCCTCCTTCTTTCCAGAGAGGCGTATTAGTTTGCCATCTCATCAACAGTATAAGTGTTCCCCTCTCTCCGCAACATGCCCACACCTGCAGCTTTGAGACTTTGGGATGTGGGGGATTCTCACTGGGGTTAGTTGATATCTCAGGGTGGTTTTTATTTAAACTTTCCTTTTTAAATAACACATACTTTGTGTAAAAAAAGTAGCAAGAAAAGAGTAAGGTATATATCCAAAATAAAAAAAAAAAACAACACACAAATCCATTAATACTTATAAACCCAAGAAATAATCATAGTTCATATTTTAGTGTATGATTTTATAGTCTTTTACAAATTTATATTAATTTTTCATAATCGAAAATACTACTATATATACATTTTTAAGCCCACTTTATTTTACATCAACTTAATGATTTACAGGAAGCACAGGAATAGCTGTCTGCTGGGTTATCTCCAAACATCAGCTTCAGATACAGTCCAGGGAACTTGCCCAATAGTGGTTCATAACATGGTTTTCAATGGATTTACCTACAAAATCAAGGTACCGCTATAGAGTCATTTGTATATCAGCTCCAAGAACAGTAATTTTCTCCTTATGTGTAAAGTTTTTTAACCTAGACATATACACTCACTGGGAGGAGTCGAGTGAGATACTCAGAGAAGAGCCTGAACCTCAGAGAAGCCTGAGTGGAGCATCCTCAAAGGCAAGTGTTAACATCTCCGGCTGCTGTTCAGGACTGCTGCCCCTACTAAGTGGTTGATTTGCTTATGATAGGATGTAAGTAAAACTTTAAACACACAGGGGGAGTTCTCAGGTGTCCAGGCAGTGCAGGGGTTGCTGAAAAAGTAATTATCTGGAAATTTAACTCTTTTGAAAATAGGCGCTTTTTGTTTGCTGAAATGCTTTTCTTAATTCAAGGCACACTGGGAATTTCAAATCATATATGCTTTTTAAAAAAAATCAGTTTCCCACAGATACTGGCCAATATACATGGCCTCCTTTGGGCCTTTCCATAGTCTCCTTTGCCTTATCCTTCTTGGTTACCACCCAGTGCATACTCACATTTTGTAACTTTTCTTTGGTGACGTGATACTTTGTTACTTAATCACGATTAAATGTAAAATGGCAGAAAATTCCTTTTGGGCAAATCACTTTTCTCTTTTTATATCAGTTTAACCTTGAAATAAAACAAATGGAATGGAGGCATTATTAATTCCAAGCGTAAGGCTTTACCTTCCCACACCTTCCAGATTTTATGCTTCCTCCCCCACATCTTGCCCTCCCGCCCCCACTCCCTGCTCTGTTTCTCTGTAAGTCAGTTTTTAACAAGGGGTAAAGAACCTGGGAGGAGACAGAGAGGCTGAGAATATGTTAAGATGGATCCGAATCTCTTTATTAATGGCAAGTTGCATAACAAATGGCACGGTGGGGTTGGTGGGTTTTACTGTGTCTGTTAAATATTCACAGGACTTGTACATTCTGAGCATGGTGGAGGCGCCTGGACGCCTCTCAGCCAATCACAGAGAAACAGGTTTCCATGGGAGCAATATTACCAATTCATTTCATTCACAATGAAATCCACACAGCAAGACAGATCTGTAAAAATAACCCATGCAAAACCAAAGCAAAGTATTTCTGGGTGTTTGTTCTATGCCTTTTGGTGTGTGTGTGTCTGTTTTCCATTTTAAAAGTGATCTAAAAATATCTCGGCATTCAGGAGAGCTTCAGAAAAAGCTGGGGCTCTTTCTCACCCCGCCTCACCGTCACTGTTCTTTTAGCTGTGCGTACCTGCAGGCTCGAAGCGTTCCAGTCCCTTCCTTGTTTATATTCTAGAACACAAATTTTGGACCTAATTTCAAAATGAAAAGCAGAATACTCTGAATGTTTGGTGGGCATAGACTATATACCAATAATAAAAAAAGAGGTAAAAACAATGACTTTTTTGTTCCCCTCTATAGAGGGTTTTAATAACACACCAAATTAGATACTGTGACTTCTATGTCACAGGTGAAAACAGAAGCTCAGATAGGTCAAGCAACCTCTTTAAGATTGCACAGCTTGTAAGTGGCGGAACCTGGTTTCCACTTCAGATTTGTCTAACAGTAGACGCTGTAATTCTAATTACTATGCTATGTCTTCATTTTCAGGAAGAAGAGTGTCAGTATCATTTCTTACTGGCGTAAAAACGTATCTATGTATCTATCATCTATCTATCGCCAGCCATGCATTTATGTACACATTGCACACACGTGCACACACTGAAACGTGCTCCTGTCGTTTGCCATCTCTTTCATAACAAGCATTACGTTTATAGCTGTAACACGGCACTTACTTTACTGCAGTTACTGTCCATTTGTTTCTTCGTGGCTGAACTCTGAGTCCAGATGATTGTAGTTGGGTTTGGGTTGATCTAAATATTTCTTGAGGCCAGATCTACTTGGCACACTTGCTGCTTTACATAAACACAGGTGATTTAGAATCTATAAGAATTTGAGTGACAAGCAAGGAATTTTTACCTAGACTCTTAGCAAGAGCAACATTGTATCTGGGCTGGCTATGTCATTTAGATAGACAGAAACTTTTCATCTCTGCATCCCTGAACTGAAAAATGTGCCTGGCAAGTTTTAATAAAGGACAGAAATGAATATTTGGAAGCTGTTCAAAAGCATTAGTTTTCAACTCTTAGTGTGTGACTTTGAGAACATTCCTACCCAATCAGTGTTTATTAGAACAGGACCTCCAAAGTTAAAAATACTCTTCGTACTTGAAAGTAGCAAAACTGAATTAAAACATAACACAGCTTCTCTATTCTTTTCAGTTGTTGAACTTGGTTGACCAACACACTCACTTACCCTTCTTCTGTTGGTTAACATTGAGGAATAAAGTATTCTCAGTGTTTAGATTCTTAAAGATAGATTTTATGTATCAAACTTTCTGAAGACAAATGTCAATGGATAATTATCTGGGATGCACTATTCATCTCCCCATCTTAATAAACACAGCCTATCAGATATGACCTAGCCTTTCTCTATGACTGAACACCATCTCTCTATTTGTAAACTGTGGGGTCACAGGGCGATATCCTCAGGTGTCAGACCTTGTAAAGGACTGTGCCTGACTGTCTGATTTCTCTTTTTATATTTTCCCTCAGCCATCTCTGATCATTTGACTGGCTCCCCTGGGCCTGCTTCATTCACGCAGCCCACTGTGTTTAATTCATGCCCCCTGTTGGCGAAGGTTCTTCTGTAGGCTCAGATCAGTAGGCAGTTAAATCAGCTACCTCAACAGGTGAACCCTGACTGCATCAATTAGCTCTGGACTTTAGGCTACAGGAAGGCCTTATTTGCCTTCCTTTGCAAAGAACATGAACTGGTTTAAGTACATTCTGCTTCACTATTGGAGTGTTTTATTTTCTTTCTTATTGTTGCTGTTCAGTTCAAGAGGGAAAATGTATTTAGTTGAATTTCTAGAAACCTATCAGCTGAATATGTGAAACTATTATAATTTGCGACAAAGACTATAACCCATTCTTACTTTGAAGAAAAAAACATTTCTGAAGGCAGTTTCCTTTGGACATGTTTCTGGGAATAGTGACTTTACATATATATGTATGAATGTTTGTGTATTTGTATGTGTGTGTATATGTGTCTTTATATGTGAATATATATTTGCATGAACTTACTGATATTCTATGTTACTTTTGAAAATATTTAAGGCAGTAGTGACAATAGAAAAGGGAAAATGGATAAGATTCATGGGCCTGCCTGCCAGTTGCCAGAACTTACTCTTTGTTAACTTGGCAGCTCGGTGCCTGCTGCTGCTCTTTGGGTGTAGACACCCTGAAGTTGCTCACTGCATCCTGGCAGCGCACCCCTCCCCAGGCCGTAAGGACGGAGGCTGATGTGCTTTGGTGGTGGGTATGATCTTAGAGAAAGTTAAATTTTGTTCTTTGGACTATCTAGATGAATTTTTTTCAAAGGAGTATATAAGGATGACACAGACCACTGTTCTGTGCTTTCCACCATTAGTTTATAAGACGTGTTTTGAGATAACCAGAAATAAAGGAGTCAGAGTGGTCTAAAGGGAAATGACTCAGCCACCCTTTTGAAAAGATATTGGCTAATGAAACTGTCTTGTTTCTGACTAGCGGGGGCTGAGGTTTTGCCACAGAGGTCTTTCAGTGTTAATTTAACTGGGACAATGGCTGTTTGGAACGGGTTGGGAGCTGGGCTGCAGGAGGAGCACCTGCCTCCCTGGTGTGGTTTATTTTATTTTTATTTTATTTTATTTTTTTGGTTGTGGAGAATTGTTTTTTGGCTTATTTTATTTTATTTTATTTTATTTTATTTTATTTTATTTTATTTTATTTTATTTTATTTTATTATTAAATCATAGCTGTGTACATTGATTTAAAGGGCAGGGAACGTTCAGCCTGCCCATCTGCTCTCCAGTGGCCCTCCTTCACTTGGAAATAATTGTGATTAGAGATACTCCCTTGGACAAGGACTTGGTCTCCAAAAGACACTGACAAGTAAGGCTACCCCGTACCCGAATTTACCAGCAGTGTCCTTTCCGAATGCACAGCAGACGGGTGCCTTAGGCAGCTGTCCCCAGCCAGGGCAGAGGCGGGGAGCTGAGACGCATGATGAGAAGGAGGAAGAGCTGTGGTCCTGGGAGGACCTGGGCAGTAAGGGTAGTGAAATCTGAAGCCACTGAACACGTGGAGGGGCATTTCCTGACCACAGGAGGATGAGAAAAGGGAGATGAGGTGCAAGGTCTGGTCTACGGTTTTGCTTAAGGCTGGTTTTGTTTCTTAGAGTAACATAGATCTTAAGAATCAAAAGCCCGGGTCGTTTCCAACTACTGACTTTTTCAGTCAGATTGTACAATAACTTATAAATAACTTAACCACATGGCTTTCCAAGCCCAGCATCCCAGCTGCATGACTAAGTCCTGTGAGTGCTGTTTGGTGATTCACCTTTGCTCCTGACTCTGAGGCCACACTGGTTTCCACCCTTGCATTTGGAGACTCAGCTTCAAGTGCGTCTCCTGTCTGCTGCATTCTGGGGCCCCTGTTCTAAATTATTGTTTGTTCTTTCTTACTGAGGACCAATGCTCACTTAGCATCTAAGAGGTAATAACTGGATGCCAGGCCCATTCATTAATCTATTCACCAGTATTTGCCCAGTGCTTGCTTGGTGGTTGGTGTGCATCGGGCACTAGAAACATGTGCCTTAAACACGGTCTCTGTCCTTCAGAAGTCACTGTTGGAGTGTGGGGATGGCTCACACACCTGATGTTATTCCCACCATTACTGGGAGGACAGGACCGCTCTGAGGTCCGTGTAGTTCCTGGCTCCCGTGACTGGGGGGACAGGACTGCTCCGAGGCCCGTGTAGTTCCTGGTCCCTGTGACTGGGGGGACAGGACTGCTCTGAGGCCCGTGTAGTTCCTGGCTCCCGTGACTTGGGGGGACAGGACCGCTCCGAGGCCCGTGTAGTTCCTGGCTCCCGTGACTGGGGGGACAGGACTGCTCCGAGGCCCGTGTAGTTCCTGGCCTCCATGACTGGGAGGAGGGGATTGCTGAGATGCTCTGTGTCATTCCCCGCTCTCATGACTGGGGTCAGGCCTTGTCTTAGGAATCCTGTCTCCCCACTTGTTTCCTCCCCCTGAGTACTGGGACCTGCTCCAGAACACACTCTGTCCAGAACTCAACTTTTAAGCCGTGAGGACTTAAGTTTAAAAACATGTGGAAAGTCCTCATGGAAGCTTTGAAATGTTCCTGTTTGTTCCAAGGGTTGTGCATTTTTTCTCACTGTCTTCACGGCAGTGAGGTGGGAGTGGATTCACCGTAAGCCCCCTGTATTCAGCAGTGTCCTTGGCCTCTGCAGCCCCACACTATGCCCTTAGAGAAAAGTCCCTGGGCAGATTTCTCTGTGCCCTCCAGACGTGAACCGCGGCTGGAGACAGGAGCTTCGACTTACGCTACGTACATCCCAAGGGTAATAACTGGGAAGGAATTTTTAGAAAGTCTGTTAGAGGAGTTGCCATTTTACTGAGGTAGTCAGCAGAGCTCCTCTGCACCGTTATTTACGGCCTCCAGTGGGTTTTGTCTAATTAAGAAAACAAAATCAACGTGCTCCATTCCTGCTCCTCGAAGCAGTCTGTCCCCATTTCTAACCCACAATGAATTTCTCTTCATCTTACTCATTTTTCTATCTTTTCTTCTCTCCTCTTTTCTATCTTCCCTGCCTCCCTCCCTCCCTCCTTCCTTCCTTTTTGCTTTCTCATAGTAAGGTAAATTCAGCCAATGTGACTTGATGTCCTTCACCAGATATTCCTACTTCCTCTCTGTAGGGAAGACATGTTGCTAGGATCTGGCTGCCCAGCCCCTGCAGCTATGTGGCTGCTTCCTACCAAGGTACTGAGAACAGAAGCGATGTACGTCACTTCTGGGCCCCAGTGGTTAAGAAGTAGGAGTCTCCATCACGCTTTCTGCTCCTGCCTGCAGATGGTCTCAGACATGGCCCACAGCCCAGGATGAAAGGAGCCTGGGTCCCTGGAACACCACCTGGATGGTAATCAGCTCCCCCTTGGGAATACCCATCTGTGTGAGCAAAAAATCAACTTGTAAGGTGTTCTGAAATGAGGAGTTGGGAGTTTATGTGTTTCAGCAAATAGTAAAACTCACCCAATACTGTTTGCTTAGACAAATCACAGATCTAACAACATTTGGTGACACTCAGATGAGTGAGGTGCCCTGTGTGATGGACAGCCTGGAAGTTTGGAGGCAAGACAGGAAACAATCACAGTACTATTAGCCTGAAAGCCCTCAGCAGTTTAATAAGACTCTGCATTGCAAGTAACAGGCCTTATCAATTTGCTGTTATCAAAGGGGAAATTTATTAGACCGTACTCTATTATTGGTGAAAGGTTTGGAAAATCAAGCCACGAGTTAAAGAAGGATGCCGTTGGTTCCAGGGAGAAACTGGGGCAGGGGACTTCTGTGCAGTGCTTCAGGGTCACTCCTTGCCCATCAGGTGTGGCCGGTGGGGCCATGGAGGAAGGGCAGTGCCTGTGGGCATTACAGGAGTTGGGCCTGGGAGGAACGGCCCTCAGAAGCAGATGAAAGAAGCTCTTTTATTCTTAGAAGAAAGGGAAGCATATTTAGCAGACAAAATAATTGGTTTCCTCTACAGATGGAGCAATTATTTGCCAACTGCCCCCCCACCCCTTCTTTGGTTTATTTGGTGTGTTTCACATTGTTCATGTTTCCTGTTTTTATGTCTGGCTCCTGAGCTCAAATTAGATCTTTTCTTTTTGTTCCTCTGCCTTTCCACCCCCAACAGTGTCTTGCATCTATCAGGCGCTCAGCAAATATTTTTATTGGTTGAAAAAAGAAATTAGGGCAATATGGTGGACTCGGGTTGCTTTAAATTTTCTCAGGGCCGGACTCTCTCTTATCATTACCATCTCACAAAACCCCAAGTCCAGACACCTGGGGCTTCTGAACATGCCTTTTGTAAGCAGCCCTCTCTGATATTTCCCTGATAATCTCAATCTTGCTTCTCTTGGGAGCCCGGCCTCCCCCCAGCCAGGTCCGCCTCTGATGGGAAGCCTTCCTAGACCCCATGTTGTATGCGGGATTTGCCTCTTCTAAGCTCTTAGCACTTTCCACCAGCTATTGGCAAGCACACATATTTTGTTACATTGTCCTTGTATTATTTTATACTGTTACATTGGTAACAAGTAAAAAAAAAACTAACATTTTAATTTTTTTTCTCCAACTAGATTGCAAACTCTCTGAAGAACGGGAACGATGTATGGCAGCCCTCAGAAGGGCAGGTAGATAGCTTTATGTGGAACGATGTACGGCAGCCCTCGGAGGGGCAGGGAGCCTTCCGCTCCTGACAAGTCTTTGCTGATGGTTTGGCTTCATTCTTGCTTTCAGCTGAAGACAGTGATTCCATATGTAAGACAGTTAAGACTCTCCAAACATTTGCCTTAGGACAGCAGTTTCTTAAATGTACATATTTTCCTTTCGTTTTCAAATCTGTTAGATGGTTGAGTGGTCTATCCCCTATCCCAGGTTTTTGTTTTTGAGGTATAACCTTAGAGATGATGGTAGCTACTGCTCAGAGAAAACTCAGAGCCGGCTGCTCACTGTGCAGGGAAGCAGCTTCTCCAGGATGGTAAACGGGATCATTACCCAGATTGGCTTTCCTGCACTGCCCTGCATAGTGGCGGGTGGTGTGTCGGGTAGTCTGAGTGTGTCGTGTATGAAAAATCAGAGGGGATGGCAGGAGGCGAGGCAAGGCTGGGCTGGGGAAACTTCTGACAGGCTGCAGTGTGCAAAGATCAGCAAATATCTAGATTCAGAACAGGGAATCATTAAATATTTGAAAACAAATGTACCTTTGTTTCCTTGCCTTTAGCTATACCACAGAACATCTGCTTCTGGGATTTGGCCCCACATCTTGTGCCTTCTAGAATCTCCCTCCTTCTTGCTTGTGGGTTTCTTTTTAATCAGGACTGTCTTTGGTTTGCATGTGACACATAGAGCAGGAACATTTTTAGATATACAGCGTTAGCTCTATGGTTTTTTTTTTTTTTAGAAACAGAGTCTCACTTAATTGCCCTCCGTAGAGTGCCGTGGTGTCTCAGCTCACAACAACCTCCAGCTCCTGGGCTTAGGCGATTCTCTTGCCTCATCCTCCCGAGTAGCTGAGACTACAGGCGCCCGACACAACACCCGGCTATTTTCTTGTTGCAGTTGGCCGGGGCCAGGTTTGAACTTGCCACCCTCATTATATGGGGCTGGCGCCCTACTCACTGAGCCACAGGTGCCACCTAGGAACATTTTTTTTTATTTTGTGGCTCACAAAAAGATTCTGCCTATAGTTGGAAAAAAAACCCATTTTTTATTAGAGAAAAATTTCCTTTCAATTTCTTTATTCTCAAAAATGGTTTTCATTAATCACCACAAATGTAATAACATGAATTTTGATATTTGAGGAATTTACAGGATAATAAAAGGCTACCATGAAATGGCTAGAGGGTATGTCTTTTTCAGGTCTCTTAATTTTATAAATTGAAAAAAAAAAAAAAAATCCAAAGTCCACATAGAGGAAGAACAAAAATCCCAGAAAGCAGAGTCCATAATACTGAACATGTCCTCATGACTAACGCAGAATGCTGAGTCCACACTACTGACCACCTCTTCACGACTAACGCAGAAAGCAGGGTCCACACCTAAGACCACATCTTTACCACTAAAGTGTACACCTTTGATTTTGAAATTCAATGTAAAATTGTGTTACAAATCCAACAGGTAAAATAGTCACCCAGAAACACACATGCTTTTAGCCTGCATTTTAGTTTGTGGGGCGTGTTAGTTAAAACACTAATGAACTCTTCCAGGGGCTGTCACCTCAATAGATTCCACGTGAGAGGTGGTTGCTTACACTTTAATGACACAGAAGCCCAGATCAAAGAGGAATGGCCAAACCATTTGTCCCTTGATTTCTCTTTCACTGAAAACTAGCCCATTAACTTATTTAAAAAAATTATATCTGTAGGCCAAGTGCCTGTCATTCCATCACATTGGGAAACCAAAGCAAGAGAATTGCTTGAGTCCAAGAGCTCAAGAGCAGCCTGGGCAACATAGGGAGACCCCATCTCTACAAAAAATCAATTTGGGCATGTTGGCTTGTATTCCCAGCTATCCAGGAGGCTGAGGTAGGAGGATCAATTGAGCCAGGAGTTTGAGGTTGCTGTGAGCTATGATGACACCAGGGCACCCCAGTCTGGGTGACAGAGTGACATGCTGTCACTAAAAAGAGAAATATTTTATTATTATACCTCTATATATTCTAACATACTAAAGTGATTTAATGTTAGAAAAAATGGTCTATATCTTTAGTCTTCTCAGAGTCCCTAGGACTGGAAGGCTACTAATTGCTTCTAGTTTAATGCTGACAGTTACACTTTTTTTCTTTTCTAGTGACAACAGTTAACATTCATCAAATTTCTATCACAAACCATGTTCTCTGCTCACATCACCGTAGCTGTTCCAGTGAGTCAGATGCTGGTTATTATTTTCATTTTACCGGTGTTGAAACTGGGCCTATAAACTAGGAAGCAAAAATTTGAATCCACAAGCTCTAATGTCAAAGACCAGGTAATAATGCTGGGCTGCCATCTCTGTGAGGAGCACCATCTCTTTCAGCTCTTGTTTCAAACCTGGGATGCACTGAACAGATCACAAGTGCTCAAAAGAAGAATGGAGTCAGATACATAGTCCATTGTCCCTTTTTAGGAACAAAATAGGAACAGAATTGGGGAGACGCGGCTTTCTTTGGTAATTCTACTCACGGTCCTAAGTGCTCTGATAGTCACCATGGAGACCCCAAGTTCGGTTATCGTTCTGTTTGCTATTCAGATCAAGGTAAATACTAGAGGGTAACCCTTATGAGTGTTAATTATTATAAAAATATTTCCCCATTTGCTACCTTTTACCTCCCTGCCAAATGAATCACTATCTTGAGTGTCTGAATTTTTCAGACTAGTTAATTATTCTGTTCTATTTTCCCTCCTGGTTCCAAAAGGCTCCCTTAAATATAGCCCCAGGGAAGTCCCAGAAGCCACCCACTAGACTGTTTATTCCAGCTCAGTTTACAATCACCGAAATGTGGAAACAACCCAAGTGCCCACCAACCCAGGAATGGATTAACAAGCTGTGGTATATGTACACCATGGAGTGCTATTCAGCCATTAAAAGAAATGGAGACTTTACAGCCTTTGTATTAACCTGGATGGAGGTGGAACACAGTCTTCTTAGTAAAACATCATGAGAATGGAGAGGCAAGAATTCAGTGTATTCAACTTAATATGAAGGCAGCAGATGAGCTAATATGTGATGGGGGTGGCGGAACGTGGGAGCAAGGAGAGGGGAGGGGGGCCAGGCTGTAGGCACACCTCTTGGGGGAGGGGCACAATTATAAGAGGGAATTTACCTAACAAATGCAATCAGTGCAACCTAATTCTTTGTCCCCTCAATGAATCCCCAACAATTAAAAACAAACAAACAAACAAACAACAACAAAAAACCTCCCCCTGTGACTTACTAGGCTTGAGTTTTGGTTTGGAAAATACGTGCTTAGGGTGGAGACACAGCTGTCAGCCACTCTTCTCAGGACAGACACCTTTGTTCTTAGCGAGCTGGACACACATTTCATTGCAGTGTTAGATCCACAACCTACAGGTCACTTCATTTCTCCGCAGTCACCATCACAGTCAGTAGGGGAAGATGAGTGGTCTGTCTCCCTGGGGGGTGGGACCGTCATTTATAGGTGACAAGAACTCAAAGTGAAACGAAGGACCAAGTCTCCATGGTTTCATTTTCTCCCTTATGTTGTTAATAATAAATTAAGGCTCTGTCAGCTCAAAAGGTGTTTCTGGAACCTAAGCTCCTGGGCTCAGTGAGTGGACTAGGTTCTTTGTTAGTGTGTGCGTCTTCTTTTTTACTCTCCTAATTAGGTTACTTCAGGGTAACGAGGACATTGGTGCCTTTCTGCTGAGTCAACCAGCAATGATGCTTCCACAAGTTCCAAAGGGGTAGGATTTGAAGGTAGTGCTGGCCCCCTCCGCCCGGGCAGGGATGACCAGGGCCCAGGAGCGGGGACGTGAGCACACTAACCCAGTTCTTCCCTGTTCCTCCCTTTCAAGTCCAAGCAGAGGCTGCTGAAATCAGGTGACATTTACCATATTCTGGGTACGTTTCCTCAGCCCTTTGAGAAGTTGCTCGTTTAGTCCTCAGAACTACGCTGTAAGGCAGGAGGACATGAAACCACAGAGAGGTTTTGTGACTTGCCCTAGGTCACAAAGCTGAGATGGGGAAGAACTGAGACTTTCCTCCAGTTGGTCTGAGAGGTTGGTACAGGGTCTTTTCTTTGTTCCCTAGACCTAGGGAATGGGGTGTGCCTCCCCACTGGCCTGTGTGCTTCCCGCCAAGGCCACTTCAGAGGGCACCATGACATGCACCAGGAGCACGGAGTGTCTGCATGTTGAGGCTTCGTGGCGTGATTTCTAGCTGTACCTTCCGCCCAGCACTCCTACAGTGCTGGAGGTCCCCTCACCCCGCTCCCCAGCTCAGGCTGGAGCCAGGCTGTCTGTGCAAGTAAAACACATGGGCAGGGAGGTAGTAGGTCCCTTCTGTGCCAAGTAGGTACAGTATCATGCCCTCATGAAGGACCTTGCCCTTTTTCTTTCTCTCTGACTCAAGGGGATGACAGTAGTTGAGTCTGCAGGCAATTCCTAAGTGCTTTTGAACACTGAGTCCTAACCTAGTAAAATATTCTGAGGTGTGTTTCCAATGAACTCAGGAAGGTCAGCCTGGCTTAGAATGAAAGCCTCCCCTTACGATGTGCACGGTTGTGTGTGTGTGCACGTGTGGCATGTGTGTGAGTGCGTGTACATGTGCCTGTGCGTGCACAGGATAATGAAGAGTGCTGAACTAAGAAGTAGAAGAAGGAGCCCAACATTCCAGGTTGGGTCCACCTGTGGGCTTGATAGCAGGTAACTCGGCAGAGAAGGCTGAGAAACCAAGTGGCTGTGCTGTTGTGAACTGGAGGTCATCTTTCCTCTGCCAGCAGCCTCCGGTTTCACCCGGCAGGTAGCTGCTCCTGGAGTGCTCTGAGGACAGTGGCCATGTCTGTCGGTAGATGTCTCCTCCTCTCCTAGGCTTTGCCCCTCAGCTGGAGGATGGGCTGCCCAGTTCCTGCAGGCCTATCTGAATGATGCACTTCCATGGAAGGTGCATTTTCTCTACTAGTGGGACACAGCGACTCTGCTCTCAGCTCCACGAATCTCCAATGCCCTGCACAGCAGTCAGAGCAGAGCCAGAGGCAGTCCTCAGATCCCAGCAAGGCCCAAGGATAGCTGGACAGTCCCTCTGCCCTGGCAACTGTGTGTCTTGTTGACAGACATATTCCCACGTCTATTTGCATATATGAATGTGTGTGTGAGTTTACACACGCAACCCCAGTGTGGAAGAGCTCGATTCCATGTTTATGCAAACAGAGGCAAGATGGGCGAACATTTTCCTTTATAAATGGATTGTGAAAAGAAAAACTACTTAATGAAAATAAAAGAACTGAGGATGGTGTTTTCAATTTCCGTGGTGGAAAGTCATTTTCCCAGATTAAATTGCCTGCTACTACCTTCCTGGCTGATCTCTCTCAGGCTAGAATTCTTGGAGTGCCCTTGAATTCATTTCTGTGTTTTCAATGCTTTACAATTGCATATGGCTGACACTTTGCTTTATTGCTAGAATTTGGTAAATATTAGCAGATGAATGCTTCCTTCTGCCTTTTGTTTCTGTGGACCTCATCCCTCGTTAATGCTCGCTGTTCTCCCTACCTTGGCCCCAGAGACAAGAGCGCTTACTGTTTTATTTTATGGCCATCCTGAAAATAGACATTGGCTCCTGCCATAGTGGCATGGACAGCATTCTAATGAGGAAGAAGCCAGAGTCCAGCCCTTCACTCGGACACGAGAGGGGTGATGTCAACCTATCCAGGAAGTATTGAATTGATTTTAAAAGTGGTCTGAGGGTCAACCGATCAGTGGGACTGTAGGTTAGCAGGAGATTGCCCCCTCCCATCTCACTGTCGATTCTAATCCCAGAGTAACTAGAACCCACCCCAACAGGTGCCCTTCAAAATACAAGTCAAGGGATTAGGGAGTGCTGATTTGTTCTAAGCCTATATTGTTTTACTGGCCATTATTCTAGATTCAAAATTGTCAGACATATTTAGCTTCCAACGTGAGGATTGTCTTTCTCCTTTTAGGATTTGGTTTGTTTCTCCAAACTAGAATTGCCTCTTTTGTGCTGACTCTTCCATTCCCCATCTCCCCGCCACACACCGTGGTGCTTCAGCATAAAGGGCACTATAAAATGTTTTCTGTTACCCTTTCTGTTATATGAGATGGAAAACTCTAGTATCCAGGGTGTGAAAAGCTGGTATTGTGAGCTATTTGCAAGAGGCATTATCCAGTGAGGACTTAAAAGATTGAAAAAAATGATGGAAAGTTAGAAGCTTAATAAGTCATTGTGAGATATTCATGTTATTATTTATTAATTTTATGATAACCTTCTTCCTATCGCAAAATCAAAGCCAGATAAATTCTCTCTAACCCAAACCCCAACCAACAATGAAAACCCCAGCACCAGTGTATTAGTAAATGAATGATGCTGCCTTCTCTCCACTCTGGGGAATATGGTCAGGTTTTTACATCACTACTGTTACAATCATTTGCTTTTCCTGCTACAACTTTCCTTAGAGCTTGCTGGTTTAGCTAATGATTGATGAGTTAATTAATTAGAAAAGAGTTCTAAAGTTCTTTGAAAAATAAACATACTACTTACGGCAGGGCTGTATTACGTAATGTTAAGAAGATCATTACATTCTCCAAACTACTTACAAAAAAAAAAAAAACTCTTTAAAATTCAACTGCAATGACTTCAGAATTTTGCTAACCTTTTTAGTAACTAACCTTCATAACTCAAGGATTTTGTTTCTTGCTTTTTAGTTGATTCCATAGATATTTTTCTGCTGGGGATAATTCCCAGTATATATTTTTAACAATGGCAGTTGCTGAAAACATTCCTGAAACTACTCTCCTCCCATTCAATAATTTATTATGCACACCAGAAAACACGTGCCCTATAGCCTGTCCTTAAGAAACTTAGAACACACATAAAATAGTAATTCATAATACAGGGCAGGGCAGTGCCTATGGCTCAAAGGAGTAGGGTGCTGGTCCCATATACCAAAGGTGGTGGGTTCAAACCTTGCCCCGGGCAAAAACTGCAAAAAAAAAAAAAAAAAAAAAAAAAAAAGTTGGGCAGAGTCTTCTATGTCCAATGGAGGGTTAGAATAATCAGGATCTTAGGCGTAAGGGCAAAGACCTCATTATGGGTTGTACTGGCTCCCAAAGGAATCCAACACTGGAGGTTAAATCTTTACATTGATCTTTAAGGGATTGATTCTATAGTCTTTGTGCTGGTGGAATTCGTTCTAGCTAAACACAGAGGTGAATATACTTGATACATGTTTATAATTTGGTGCGCCAACAGGCCTGGCTTCAATGCTGAGTTCTTTCAAATTTGGGATAAGTTTGGAAAGGACATCAGGGTAAAGAAAACTTCAAAATGTCAGGCTGAAGAAAATTGTGCTTAACTTATAAAGATGTAGAATATTTCATAATACCTACAGTTTTCTGAAGGGGAAATCAAATCCTTTATTTCACCACTTTTAAATTGGTAGAAGCGTCAGCTTGTTTGGCACAGGATGGCCCAATCTAGAGGGAGGAATTATGCCACGATGGAACAAAGGGAAAATGGGACTCCAGCTGTGTCAGGCAGGGAGCAATGCTGGCTGCCTTCTTCCTTTTTTCTAATAATTACAAGAGGGGGAGGAAAAAAGTCAACTCAAATCTGTCAAGATGCCTTTCACCTGGCAGCGTTTAATACAGACTGGGTGGGTATATGAATAAGTAACCATTTGGTTGATGAACCCAATAAAACGAACAAGAACCGTCAGGTAAAGCTGGGAAGGAAACTGCCTTTATATAACCCCCTTTCTGCTTCATTAAAGATTAACTCATTTTTATCTACATATGACGTGAAACTGGACAAGGAAATGGATCCTTTGACGCTGTGTTTGAAAGAGGAATGAAAGGCATAGGCAGGAAAAATACTAAAACAAAACAAAAGCCTGACACATCCCACACAGTAACAAGCTAAAATAATGCGTTGCTGATTGGTTGTCCCTTGGGGGAAAGGCAGCTAAACAACCTCGTACAAAAGGACATTTAAATGTTTTCCAGGTGGGTCTTAGTCAGAACCCATTACGCTGACTGGGAATACATATTTACAGCTGCTAATACCCAGCTGAAGGGAAACCATACCTAAATTATTTCTAAGTGTCCTGGGAGCCCTGAGGTAGCTAAGAGCGTCTCTGCTTAGATGTTGCTGTCAATCAAGCACAGCTGTTACCCGAGGTGTCATTAACCCACAGTCAGGAAACGGGACTTGAACCTGAACCAAGCTTCTATTTCCTTGCACATGAAATTCAGCAAAACAATGGAGGGCTAAAAATCATACAGACCTTGTGTGATGCTTTGCATTTTAAAGGTACAAGGTCATCCAGTAATGAGTTTTGGACCAGTTACTCAACAGCCAAATCTGGTTTCTAATCTTGACCAATTTTCTGCTGGCTATTCTTGCCAATGTGGGTCTCTCTTCAATGAAGATGTCATTATTGTCATGTTATTAGATGATAGCTCTATATTGTTGCTGTTTGTAAGTTGTTTACTGAACTCAGGGGACATGGAGTAATCCAACTTATTTTTTAACATAAAATATCATTCAGTTTTATAATGCCAGTTTCCTTTTGAATGATGATCTCTGGGGTTGCCTTTGAGAACCACGTGCAGTCAGAGCACATAACAGCTCTGATTTTCAGTTTCTCCATCTATTTTATAAAATAAAAGGTTGGACTAAATTTCTCCAGGTCCTGTCCTAGTATTTTCTGACCCTGTGACTACCACATGGTTTCCATCCAAACTGTCAGTAGACCTGAGGGGTTCACACCTCAGGCATGTAAGGATGGGTATCCACGTGATGAAGCCTGTTTACAGGTGCACTCTAGGACCCTCTTTTCCAACCATTTGTCTTGTTTGGTTACACTAGTGTTTTCTGGACCAGCACCAGCAGCATCACCTGGGGACTTTTTAGAAATGAAAATTTTAGGCCCCACCCCAGACCTAAACCAGAAACTCTGGGAGGAGAGCCAGCTTTCTGAGTTGAATGAGCCCTCGAGGTGATGCTGAGGTATGTTAAAGTTTCCTGATTCTGTACCCTGAATTTAACCCATAATATTATAAATCTCCTCTGTTTTTCATCAGAGATTGGGTACACTGCTTGGCCAGATCTTGAACTATTGATTTGTATTAGCTTTTCAATAAGGCTCTAGGACATCTCTCGCTTTGATCCCGAAGACCATACAAATGAAACCGTCTCTGCACCTCCCCGGGGCTGGCCCGTCTCTGGTCCCTCCTTTCTTCTTGCCCCACGTTTCTCTCATCTTCTGTTCTCCCCACTTCCACATCGTGGCTCATACTATTTTCTCTATTGCCTAAAACAAATTGTGGGTTTTCAGGACTTGGAGATAATGACCATCTCTGAGAAAGTCTTTCTTAATATCATCCCACGGGTATTTCCTCTGGAATGGTTATAAAATTCATCAGCTGGAATGGCTCTACTCAAATGGAACACAACACACCACCTGCAAGAGGTTTTTGAAATGCAGATTCCCATGTTCCATTCCAGCCAACTCTCTGAATCAGGATTTCTAGGGTGCAGAAGCTCTGCTTTTAACCAGATGCTTAGGAGATCCCGGTGGAGCCAGATGAGGTGTTTGCAAATCATTGAGGTAGAACGGAAGTTGGCAAGTTTATTTTGCAAAGGGCCACAAAGTGAATATTTTGGGGTTGTGGGGCATACAATCTCTCTCACAACTGCTGAATGAAGCTCAGTCTGCACTTTGCTGTTGCAATGTAAAAGCAACTGTAGACATGTGAGCACAATCATGTATGGCAGTGTTCCAATAAAACTTTATTTAAAAAAACAAGGGGCAGGGCTCTAGCTTCTGACTCCTAAACTAGATTATGATTTAATTTGATAATATGAATTATAGTGTCTAAAATGTTACTCTACACTGAACATATGCTTTTGAAATGAACTAATAAATAAAGAAACCCCAAATAATGTGGCAATGGGAGCACGATAATTGGGAGCACGATAATTCAAAATAGACAATGATCACATAGTAACATTACTATAGTAATGTCATATGTTGCTATCAATGGGGATACATTTTGAGAAATGAAACATGGGAAATTTTGTCAGTGTGCAAACATCATAGAATGTATTTAAACCTAGATGATACAGTTACTGCATATGTAGGGTCTGTGGTATAGCCCCTTGCTCCTGGGTTACTCAATACACCTGTATTTTAGTGTATTGATTTCTGTGGCCAAACAACACAATGATAAGTATTTGCACATCTAAATACATCTAGACATAGAAGAGTTACAGTAAAAATATGGCACAAAAGATAACAAACAATGGTGTTCTTGTACCTGTAGGACCCTTACCATGAATGGAGCTTGCAGAACGGAAGTTGCTCTGGGTGAGTGAGTGAATGTGAAAGCCTAGGACATTACAATACAGTGGGTTTTAAAAGCACTGTATGCATAGGCTACCCCAAATTTATACAAATCTTTTCTTTCTTCAGTAAGAAATTAACCTGAGCTTACTATAATCTTTTTACTTTATAAACTGTTAAATTATTTTAAGACTTTTTGACTCTTCTGTAATAACACTTAGCTTAAAATACAAACACATTGTACAGCTGCACGAAGATACTTTCTTCATATTTTTATTCTATAAGCAATGTTATCTTTTTAACATTTTTATTTTTTAATTTTTAAGCTTTTATTGTTAAAAATCAAGATGCAAACACACATTAGCTCAGGCCTACATAGGGTCAGGGTCCTCAATGCCTGTCTTCCCGCCCACAGGGCGCTGCACTGTGGGGTCTGCAGGGCGGTAGCAGGCACGGACGGCCATCTCCTGTGGTGACAAGGCCTTTGCTGGATACCATCTGAGGGCCGTGCTGAGGCTGTTTTACACCTAACTTTATTTCTTATAAGTAGAAGGAATACATTATAAAAATGATAATAAAAAGCATAGTAAATACATAACCGGGTTTAGTGGTTTATTGTCATCATCAGGTGGGACGGTCTGGACGTGACTACACGTGCCCTGGGCTCACATGGCTGATGGCATGGTGGGCACGCCTACACCAGCTTCACCACAAACACGCGCTCACTGCACTGTGCTGTGATGTCACGACAGCCTCGCCGTCACTAGGTGATAAGGGTTTCTCAGTGTCACTGCCCTCCTCTGGGCCCCAGGCACACAGGCAGTCTCTGCCAACTGGGACGCTGCTGTGCACTGCGGGACTAGGGATGACCCGAGTAAAATCGAGCTAACATCTGGAAACTCTTGGTGGTCTGGGGAGAGGGAGGATGGGAGCATGGAGTATGCCTCTGAATTTTAATTTGGCCTGCTTGTTTCTTGGGTTTCCATCTACAAATTATACTCTACCCAATTGACTTCCCAACAAAGGATTTTTGAGGAGCAATTTGCTTAATGCTTAAAAAATGTGACATTGATGCTAAATGTTATTGCAGAAAGAGGTTTCCAAGGCAGAACCACAAAGAAGCAGCACTGACACTGTGTTTTCTGCTTACGGAGGAAAAGCTTTAGTAAAATGTGTCTCGGAAACTTTGCCCCCAACTCAGATGTCACTCTGCTCTCTCATTTTACCCGGGAAAACCTCAGATACGTTGTGTGGGTGAAATTGAAGGCTGTTAGGATCAAAGTATATTTAAAGTTGCCAAGAGGAAGTAGATGTCCTCCTTAGCTGGGCTAAGGATTCTGAGAGTTTCCAATGAAATATAAACTTCTCAAAGGCCCCACAGGATCATGTCTTAAAACGTCCTGCTTCTGTTTATGCCTCTCCTATGCACAACTGGCGAAATGTGTGGTTCTGGGAGTCAGAGGAAAGTAAATTAGCTGGAAACAATAAGGAACTCTATACTTGGAAAAAAAATGGAACAGATGTTATCCTTAAAGGGGAAAAAAAAGTAGGACAAGATTAGAATACTCATTTTCCTCAATTCTGTTATAAATATATACCTTTAAAGATCTATCTCTGAATCACCCTCGCTGGCTGGATTAACAATTCATTTTCTTCAAGACTTTCTGCTCTCACTTTTTTCCATGTAGAAGTTTTTTCTTTATTGCCCCATAGATTATACCCTTTTCTGTACAGCTGCTAACTGAGATGTGGTTGCAAAGGAAAGAATAGTGGTGACTCTTAAATTTGATCTGAAATTAGCATGAAACGAACTCTTTGAAGATTGATCTGAATGGCGGTGGTTGTATTTTCTGTCACAAAAAATGTCCAAAGACCTGTATTTCTTCTTGATCACAGGGGCATCAAGAACTTGACCACGTAGAGAAACGCTAAACAGATGTAATGTTTTGTTTATTTTATGAAAGAAAACCTGAGGTTAATGTAAGTCCAGAGAGATGAGAGATCATAACAGATTCAAGACCAGCCTAAACAACTGAAATATCCTCAGTTCTTGGATTTCTGGAGATAGATTTGCCTGTTGAGGTCACTGGCTATAATGGCAGGCTTACTTATTTCGGCTCTTCTGGATAAATCAATGAGAGATTAATTGGTCAAATGTAAAGTACTACTCTAATGATTATGGAGATTTAGATACACAATGAATTTAGTTTCCTATATACTTTGTGGAAATCTGTTAATTTAGGAATAGATCCAGGTGCCATTATTGGGAACTAACACAGATATGAATAGATTTAGGGAAGGAGAACAGATCTTGGGAAGCCGTAGGGCTTTTGTCTGTGAATTTGTGGAAAGACTAGGTGGCTTTCACTTTGCAGCACTGAGGAACAAAAATTTTTGTAGGCCCCACCAAGAAATTATTATAACTAAGAAATATAAAGGTATCTTAGACTGTATGCAGCTCATCCTAGAAACCAAACCTCAGTCAGGTTCTCCTGTGTGGGCCTGAGGTGGACGACAACAGTCTTCTGCATGAACGCATTCCTGCCTACAGCCTGCAGGGCGAAACTGATGGCTCATTTTGAAATAGTAGTGGGAGGCTCCCGGCTGACCACCCCCCTCATCACCAGGGATACCTTCTCAAGAGTGTCTTGAGTTATCGAACATGAGAGCTGAAAGCACCCTCATCATTCCACTTTGTAGATGAAGAAATTGAAATTCAAAGAACTTTACTCACACTTTCTTTTGTTGCTGCATTTAACAAACATTTATAGAGCTTTTCCATTCACATCGGGCTTCCTTGTTTTATCTGATTCCTACCACAAGCCGGCAATGTGAATACTGTTGTGTAAAATCCATTTAATAGATGGGAAAATTGGGGATCAGAAAGATGGAGTGAAACATGACCCATGGCTTCTCCCCACCCCACACCTGCGGTATCACTTATGCGCCCCCAACCACTAAGCCCAGGGGAAACAAACTCAATACCACTGACAGCTCCATCATTCCTGCTATGCACCAGCCTACCTAGACACCTTCATCACTCCAGCTACGGACTAGCCCACTGTGACACCCTTATCACTCCTGCTATGGACCAGCCCACTGTGACAACCCCATCATTCCTGCTATGAACCAGCCCACAATGACACCCCCATCACTCCTGCTATGGACCAGCCCACTGTGACACCTTCATCACTCCTGCTATGGACCAGCCCACATTGACACCCCCATCACTCCTGCTACGGACCAGCCCACCTTGACACCTTCATCACTCCTGCTATGGACCAGCCCACTGTGACACCCCCAACATGCCTGCTATGGACCAGCCCACCTTGACACTCCCATCACTTCTGCCTTGGACCAGCCCGCCTTGACACCTTCATCACTCCTGCTATGGATCAGCCCACCTTGACACCCCCATCACTCCTGCTATGGGCCAGCCCACTGTGACACCCCCATCACTCCTGCTAGTGGCCAGCCTGCCTTACAGTTTTCTCTTGATCACAGCCACAAACCATCTCATTTACTCCTTTTCTACTAGGATTGATCCCAATCCATCTCCAAATATTTAGAATAAAGATATGATCACAGCACTGCTAAGTTTAAAATCTTGAACAATTCTCAAGTGTGTGTCGGTCATGCCTGGCATGATGGGCCCCTTTCATCTGCCTCTCTCTGTGGACTTTCCTTAATATCCTCCACCCTTTCCTCCTCCTCCTCCACCACATCCACATGTAGATGCTGTTTTCTATTCTGTAGTTCCAAATGTCACAAGGCAACTGAAAATGGGAGAGCAGAAAAGGGAACCATCTCTTTTAATTTCATGGTGGGAAGACTGGATTCACTGAATTCACTTGAATATTAGCTAAAATAGTCCCAGTTATTTGATAGCTACTCAGCAAAAATTTGCTAAATGAATAATTGATTGAAAGATGTGTTTTTTTATTCCTTCAAGGCCAAAGTTGAACAACCTCTATTCATTCGTTGATGTCAGGAAGGCAGGTTTTACTTTCCCCAGATTCTTGACATTTCATGATTTAAATGAAGGTTTCATTTAGGGTTTGTTTTTTTCTCCAAACCTCTTTAATACTCTTCAATCAGTTTGAAGTTTTTAGATATTGGCTGATCATTTCTTAAAGATTGTGTTAGGTACTTCCAGAGAAATAGAACCAATATGGGGTGTTGTGGTAAGGGAAGAGAAAAGGAGATAGATGGATGGATGGATGGATAGATAGATAGACCTCTAGGAATAGTTTGATTATAAGGTATTAGTTTACATGATTATGAAGACCATGAAGTCCTACAATCTCCTGCCTGTAAGCAGTAGACCCAGCATTACTGAAGGTGTGGTGTGAAGGCCTGGGAGCTGCGGGGCCAGTGCTGTACCTCTAGTTCAGGTCTGAAGATTTGAGAACCAAGAATGCTGAGGCAGGAGAGGACTGATATCCCAGTTCGTGGAGTTGGGCAGAGTTAATGCAAATTTTTTTTTGCAGTTTTGTTTTATTCAGGCCCACACTGTGGAGGGCCATCTACTTTACTCAGTCTGTCAATTTAAACATTAAACTCTCCTAGAAATACCTTCGCAGATATGCCCAGAAATAACATTCAGCCGGCTGAGTGTGCTGTGACTGAGCAATGTCAACACATAAAATCAACCATCAACATGTATGTAGATGTGTCCTTCAAATAATATTATCTTTTAGAATATTTAATGAGCATACTATAAGTTTATTACCTTGGTATAAGTTGTGAAGCTTCTATAACTGTAGAAAGTCTTTTTTCCCCTGGGTTTGATAGGTGTTAATTTTCTTTCAAGCTCTACTTGTTGCCTATGACATTTTAATGCATGCCTGTTGTTATAGTTCATGTTACACTCAAGGACTCCACTTTGCCCATTACTTGAGGAGAGAAAAATAGGCTGATTTTTTCATTAGCTTTCCACCTGGTCATATTAGCATAAACACTTACCTTTAGCATTGATTATTGAGTTCCATTTTCTGGTGAGCATATTAATGGTGTGTTAATATTTTCCTCCTTTAATTTTTTTAGGAGAGAGGTTTGTCAATTTCTTAATTGACCTCCAATGTGCTTGAAAATTGAGAGTAATAAACACATGCAAATTAATGTCTATTTATACTGAACAGAAAAATCCTGTGTGTTGAACAAATGTTTGCCTGTATCATTTGTTCAGTTTTTTTATTAACTTTTTTTTTGGTCAAAATCATGAAAAGCTTGCATATGCAAACGTTTGATTTGACGTCATTTACCATCTTTAATAAGCACTTCGATTTCCACCTCCAAAATACCGGGCAGCTATGCAGTTTGCATACACCTCTTTTACTGGTACTGTCACCTTGGTGGATGGAAGTGTGGCAAGGAAGGAGGAAGAGGACGGTTAACCTGGAGGGCACAGCCAGTGAGCTGAGCACAATGTGGGGCTACCACAGTGCTGCCCTCGGGCCCTCTGGGGTCCTTGGGAGGTTCTCTTGCACTGAGGTGATATGAAGCATGCATGATGGCAGGTCTAAGTGTGGGGCCTGGGACTGGCGTGGACAGTGTGTTGTATGGTGCAGTCTGTATTATTATAAGGAAGTGTAGCTCAGTCACCTTGAAGAGTAATTGTACAAAGTCACTCCAAGTCCTACTCATACACTCGAGGTCCTGAGCTGACTCTGTCAGGGCAAAGAAGTGTTTCATTACAGCTGCCTCCCCGGCTGCTGCCCTCAGGCCAGACTGTGGGCTCAGGGTGGACTGATTTCCATACGTGAGGTCCACTGACCTGCCCATGACTTAGCTACAAAACTGACCCCACCTTGGTCTGCTGAGCAGCTGCGCTGAGCTCTGAATGGTTGTGCAGCCCGAGTCCTGGCGTTTCCTCTCCCTGCTCTAACTTACCATGTCTGTCTAGCTGGCCAATGTTGTCTATCTGCCACAGTTTCCACGTCCGAACGCTCATGTATTGTCTTTATTTCAAACCAAGGCAGAAGTGTAGGGTATTCTACAACATGTCATCAGTCCTAAATATTTACTGGGGTCCTGACACATGTACGTCTCCCAGGGTGACTGCTGCTGCCTCATCTCTGCTCGCTGTGCTGTTCCAACAGCCCGACTTTCCACCTGCCCAGCAGACCTGCAGAGCTTGTTCCTGCAACTGCGTTGGTAACTGCAGCCTTGGCTCTGTCTAAAAATGAGACCTCCTACCAGCTACTGGCCTCCTGTCTCCCATACACCTAAACATCCACCGTGACTCCTGCTCCACTTAATCTAAATTCTGAAGACTCGAAAGCCCATTAGTGTGCTTGGTTTGTTCATTGATTTGTAGGTGACAAAAATGTGTCAACTGGATTTGTCCCTGGAAGGCAGAAACTAATACGTCCTCGGAGTGAGGAAACATTTGGGAGCTTTAGACAGGAATAAAGGTTTCAGGAGCCCATGAACTTTCTAATCTCACTTTAATGGACATGCTTTTCTTACCTGTCACGGGCTTGCTGCCATCAGAATCTTTGTTGCTGTTATGTGTCAGAGCTTTAAAAACTCAAGGTTAGCATCTGGAGTAGAATTGCAGCCCAGGCAGATAAATTAAGCGTGGATCCCTCTGGATGTGAGAAATAGATAGGACATAAATGTCACAGGCTGTCTGAATGGGGATGGAGGTGGCCTGAGAAGCAATAATCTGTGCCTGTGAATAATGGGCCCTCCGTGTGACCCTAGGGCAGGAGGGTGATGAGATGACGGGACTGTGGCATTGCTCTGAGTGGAGTGGTCTCCAAGGTGAGATTCAGGAGGTCGGCAATTGGATTTCTGGGAAAGAGAGAAGCACATTGCTGCTGTGGAGTGTAAGTGAAGAGGAAGCTTCAGGCGTGAGCTGAAGACCAGGGAATAGTCCTTCCGTTTGGCTCATGCGTATTGGAAGGTGCTCTTGAGAGTTCTCCTCTTTGTTATCCATTTATTGTGCCACAACAACAGATGTGGTTAAGAAACTTAAGTTACCTTCTCTAATTCAGATTTTTCTGAACGTTAAGTCTGACACATACCTGCATCAGGATACTCTTGGGTGTTTATAAAAATGCAGATTTCTATGTATCAAAAGCTTATTAAATAAAAATGCCAAGAGTAGACTATGTCTTATGTACACTGAAATCTGAGAATAGTTTTTGAAGATCATTTAGTTTTGTTCAACCAGGGCAACCTTCTGAGAAACTTTTATACACACAAACACAAACAAACACAGATGCATAAGATTTTATGTACACACACACATATAACAACAGTGAGTTCTATTTATATTAAAAAGCCAATGATAAAGTTTTAAAGTATTTTGGATGTGGAAAATGCTTTTATTCTATGAATATACTCGGGCCCTTTAGGGATTAGAGAAGGGGTAACCCTGACAGTGTACGTAAGGGAGGACGGATGATAGGACAAGACCCAGTGGGAGCCTCCTGGGGAACCAGGGTTGTTCACAAGTTCTTCAGGAATTGCAGAGAAAACTAAATGACTATCACTGAGTTCTATTTTTAGGATCTGCATGAGAGCCTCAGAGCAACTTGCCTGGGGTTAAATTTCTGGCCGTGTTGTGTGGTGCTACCGCCATCCGGCCATCAGAATCATCTCTGAACTTTCTCCTTAGGAATTCAAATTTGCTAGAATTTGAGGCTTGCAAAGACAATGAAACCACACAGCTGGGATCCAGGGTTCTGAAACAGGGCCAGTAGACCCACTGGATGACAGAAAGGAACAACAGTCTCAATGTCACTGGAGAATGATTGTCTACTGATAGATATGCGTGGAGCAGTATGGTATTTCTGAACTAACATCAGCTGTTTACATTTGTTAAAATTAAATAACATAAAAGGTTTAGTCCCTTAGTCACCCTAGCTCCATTTCAGTCCCCAGTGACATTGTGTTGTGCAGTGCAAGCACAGAGCATCCCCCCACTACAGAACATTCCATGGGGCAGCCCCAGTCCAGAAGAACCAGCTGTGGTGGGTACGGAAAGCAGAAGTGTTTTTACCAATGGAGAGATGTAGTCTAGTGCAGGGTGTGGGGTGAGCATGGGGAGGACAAAAGTGGCTTCAGTGTGAGAAAGGTAAGATCTACTTGTGGGTGTATTTCAGCCTGTGAAACTTGAGCATCACTGCTGCAGTTTATGTCTAGGCCAAGTCCAGGGTTAACCCCTGGCACCGTCCTTCTTTTGCTCCTCTCTTTGGGAAGGAATGGCGGGGTAATTTGGCCCACCAGGGAATGTGCTTGTAACAGGTGGATTGCCCCAGGAGGGCACAAATCAGGAATGATGCTTCATGTTTTGCTTAGAAAAGTGAGTCTCTTTTGAGGTCTGTGTCCCTGCGAATTCACCCACAGATGGCAGACGTGGGAGGACGAGAAGAAACCAGGTGCTCACTTTATTCAAGTAACGAAAGCACAGGATCCGAGTTCTGCGGCTCTGAGTCAGGCTTAGTAAGCCAGATTCACCAATCGAAGGGAATAAGAATCCATGGCAACTGGGCCAGCCAGAGTTCTCCCCAGTGATTGAGAGAGTGTGGAAAGAGAAATGGAAGACGTGCTGGAGGAAAGAGCCAGATGTTTTTAGAAAGAACGGCTCTCTTTGTTTTTGTCCAGAGTCCTCTTTCTCCCCAGGACCCTGAGAGCAGCACATCTGACAGGGGTGGTGTTGGGGGAGGGGTGATGGCGCAGTCAAAGCCGTCCTCCCACCCCCATAACTAAAGCTTTTTCTTCTTGGGCCAAGCTTGTCTTACAGTCTCACGCTGTATGAGTTCTTTCCCAGGAGGCTCTTCAGTTCCTGAAGCAGACCGTCTCCTGGCAGACCCACCCTCCCAGGCAGCCAGACTCAGCTAAATATCAGTAGCTAACAAGGCAGCTGGGACTCTCACTGTGATAAGATTCATTGCCGGCCTGTCATGTGCCAGGAACGTAAGGGGATATTATTTAGTTGATTACTCATAATAAACCTATGAGAGAGGAATTGCCGTATACATTCTGCAAAGCACTGAACTGAGGTTCTGAGAGTTAAATCATTTGTTCAAAGTCCCTGGGATGTGCTGGTGGATAGAGGAGCCTGGATGCACAGTGTTGGTGCTCAGCTCTTTCCTGTGACCGGAGGATGCTGCCGATTGAACTTCAGAGTTGTCTCTGAAACCCAGGGTCTTCTACGTGGAGGGGTAGTGAGTGCCCAGCAGGGGTGGAGGAGAGGGAGGCGCCTTAACAAGACCCGGGAGACTGCAGCTCCACAGACACCCCACCTGGGTGTTAGGTCCCACAAATACTCCTGCGAGCACTTAGAATTAAAACTTTAGAGAGTTAGATCTTAAAAGACACGAGAAGGAATAATTTCAAATGAAAAACACCAGGCATGAAAGCCCTAAATTAGTTTCATAGTAGGGCTGAGTACATTGGGTACTATAACCCAGTTACAACCTAAGAATAGGGGAAAGGGGGAAAGGGGGGGAGGGAGGGGGGAGGATGGGCAGAGGGAGGGGGATTGGTGGGATTACACCTGCGGTGCATCTTACAAGGGTATATGTGAAACTTAGTAAATGTGGAATGTAAATGTCTTAACACAGTGACTGAGAAATTGCCAGGAAGGCTATGTTAACCAGTGTGATATAAACGTGTCAACCGGTCTGTGAAGCTAGTGTCTGATGCCCCATGATCATATCAATGTACACAGCTATGATTTAATAAAAAATAAAAATATTAAAAAAAAAGAGAAAAGAAAAACACCAGGCATGAGTCTCCTACCTACATATTTGCTTTTTTATCCCCTATAAAATATTCAGAATTTCATGAGGCTGATGAAATTTATGCAGATTGAAATTGCAATGAGTTTTACAAGTCAAAGAACTCACCATATTTTGTGTGCGAGCATCAAAGTCCAGTGGAAACTCAACACACAGGAGCCCCGGAGGAACTGTGAAGAGCCATCCATTTCCCACGTGTGTCTGAGCTGTGCCCCTGCAGCCGGGCCTTCGGTGGGGAACGTGAGGAGTGCTCTTGGGACGGTGTCTTCCCTGGCACTTTGCTTCTGGTGTTGTCTAGGGTGATTGTCGTGGCAAGAAACCTCCCAAGAGCACTCCTCACATTCTCCACCGAAGGGCCGTCACACAGCTACTGCACTGATACACTTAGGTGAACTCCTTGGAAAACACTGGGAGAAAAGCTAGAGTTTACATTCCCACGATATCCAAACCATTCATGTGAGCTGGTGAGAAGTACAACAGTGGAAAAAATGTGAACTCAAAACTCAGTAGAAATTGGTAGGTTTATATGAATCTTGTTTTGTGGCATTTGCATTCTTGGAAACCCAAATTCCAAGTATTTCTCAGGCGGGGCTGGAAATTTAATGAAGTCATACTATTCCCCAAAGCATGGAAGCCAGTTAATCTGGCTTAGCCTTAGGTAGACTAACTTACACGTCCTGTTGCAGGCAGTGGCCTCGTTAAACAGATTCCTTTAATCATTTTTGGGTTAACCAACAAGGATCTAAATCAGCTTTATAAAACAACAACAGTAAGTGTGAGGGCAACAATACAGCTGGAAGCCATTGAATATTTTGAAGATAAATCAAAAAGAAATAAGGGCTCTCTTTGAGTATATTACGAAGGGATGAGAGAATTGCAGATTTTCATGTTTGGCTCAAAACTTTTTTTTTCTTTAAAAATTTAATTATATGTAATAGTGTTGAGGATCTGTATTTGAGAAGTTTGAATAAATTCTTGTGGAACCAGAGTACATTTACACGCGCAGTGGCCTTTAGCAGCATATCCTCTCATCAAACTGAGAAGAATTGATACCAGGATCTGGGGCCATGTTTAATGCAAGCCCCACATCTAGTCATTGAGCAAGCTCAGCGTGTCCACGGCCCTGTCTCTGTCTCCACTGCAGCCACTGGTGACCAGGACCTGTCTGTTAATAGCCTCCTAGGACGTGGCCTGGCTCCCCCACAGGTTGGATTAAACTTCAGTCTCCCAATATTATAACCCCAACCTAGTGGATGGCTCTATCTTTTGGCTCGTTCCCTCTTTCCTAACTGTCCTCCAAGCTTCTTCCCACTTCAGGCCTTTAGCCTCTATATTCTCTACCAAAATTGGTCCCAGCAAACATGGATATCCACACCCTAAGTCATGAGTGGGCCCTCTGTATTTGTCAGATCTTAGTTTAGACCCTTCCTTGGAGGATCCTCGCCGGATGATCGGTATGAGACAGGTCCCGAGCTATTCCCCATCCCACGCCGTGTTTGTTTCCGTGGTGACTCTCGGCAGGCCTTGTGTGTACTGAGTGAACTTACTATGCACTGCGTGTGCATCTCCCATGACCTTCCTTGACCACTGGAGCACATGCCTTGTTCAGCCTTGTGGTCTCAGGTTGGCACCTGAGAAAAGTTCTTTGAACACTGAAATTTTCTAAATTAAATTATATTTCTGAATGAGCACTGTGGCTCGTACTTGTAACCCTAACACTCTGAGAAGCTGAGGCAGGCAGATTGCTTGAGCTCGGGAGTTCGAGACCACCCTGAGCAGGAAGGAGACTGTCTCTACTTAAAAACAAAGAAAGAAAGAAAAAAGAAAATCTAGCCAGGCATGGTGGTGCATGCCTGATATCCCAAGTACTTGGGAGGCTAAGGCAGGAGGATCTCTGGAGCCCAAGAAGCTGAGATTGCTGTGAGCTATGATGACATCATTACACTCTACTCAGGGTGACAGAGTGAATCTCTGTCTCAAAAACAATTATATTTCTTATGATTTATATTATTTTATAATTCTTTAATTTTTGATTTATTTTTAATTTCGTGTGATTTCTAATTGCTAGTCTCTAGCTGTGTTACATATTTATATTACACTTAAATGCAGCAAAGGACAACTCAGAATTATTTGGCAAATAAAATATTATGAGGAAGTTAGAACAACTTTTCCCCTCCTGCATCTGTCAATTTTTGTTATACTTAAATTTCCTTGCACCTTCTTGGGCTTTTGGGGGGCAGATGTGGGCAGATGATATTTAACTCCTTTATAAGGTTTTACAAACACACAGATTTAAAAAGGTGGGTTGAAATGAAATCATGTATAGAATAATTTTGATAGTTGTGCTGTCTGTCATTTAGACTTAACAAAAAATCGATTCTGTGTCATGTTTAAATCTCCCACTCGGGCATTTGTTTGAAGTCAAATTCCAACTCAGTCTAAATGCTCTGGATTCTGCCGGGGGTTCTGCACTGGCGTGGGTTCTGCCTGCATTGCTGATGCCTTCCTTGGGGTCTGAACTGAAAACCTAGTGGATTTAGAGATGGATTAATGCTGGCATTTGGGGGATTACAGATGGAACATGGAGAAACTTTATTTCAAATAAGCCCAATAACATGTGTTTTTTTTAGTTTATTAATATTAAATCATAGTTGTGTACATTAATGTGATCATGGGGCACCATACACTGGTTTTATAAACAGTTTGACACATTTTCATCACACTGATTGACATAGCCTTCCTGGCATTTTCTTAGTTATTGCATTAAGACAATTATATTCTACATTTACTAAGTTTCACACGTACCCTTGTAAGATGCACCGCAGGTGTTTCATGTGTCATCTTTTCTGTGGTTCGGGAAGGTGAAAGGGAAAATATTTTGCTACTTCCATTGAAATGAAATTACATAAATCATGTGATCATGACCTTAAGGGTTTAGGTGCATATATTGTCATTAACGGATTTCTCATAATCAGCTAAGTTCATTTTAATTCATGTAGCTAACATGTTGTAATGTGTTTGTTGCCCAAATATGTTGCTCACTGACAGGTAGGAGGGTCTCAGCTGATTTTGGTGCTTCACGGGGTTGGTGTAGCTGCTCAAAGGAGCCACAAGGCTGCTTCTTTCATTACCCTCCATATTCACATCTGATTAATACTTGAACAGTGTTTAGTTAGCAGTGAGGAAAGATGTAAAAATTAGCCCTGGCATATTTTAGGAAGCAATTTAAAAATGTGAACTAGAATAATCTCCAAACTGTCTTCATAGAGCAACTAGAGAATTAGCTGAATTTAAAATATATCACAAGTCAATTAAGAAAGAATCATTAAAATACATGTAGGACATGTGATTTTGTGGGGAAAATACAGCCATTGACATGAGGAGCAGATACTGGCTCCATGATAATACTAGGTGTTCAAACTTGCGCAAGTTATGGAACTTTCCCAAATTCAGTTTTCTTAATTACCGTATATACTCAAGTATAAGCTGACCCGAGTATAAGCCGACCCCCTTAATTTTACCCTAAAAACTGGGAAAACTTAGTGACTCGAGTATAAGCCGAGGTGGAAAATGCAGCAGCCACTGGTAAATTTCAAAAATAAAAATATAT
>CAUYPK010135944.1:0-35248 GCA_963574355.1 Loris lydekkerianus
AGAAGCCCAGATAAATCCTAGATCAACTAGAGTCCTCAAGCCTTAAGAAAAGCATCCATTCGGGCGACACCTGTGACTCAATGGGTAGGGCGCCAGCCCCATATACTGAGGGTGGTGGGTTTGAACCTGGCCCTGGCCAAATTGCAACAAAAAATAGCCGGGTGGTGTGGCAGGTGCCTGTAGTCCCAGCTACTCGAGAGGCTGAGGCAAGAGAATCACCTAAGCCCAGGGGTTGGAGGTTGCCATGAGCTGTGACAGCACATCACTCTACCAAGGGCAACAAAGTGAAACTGTCTCAAAAAAAAAAAAGAAAGAAAGAAAGAAAAGCATCCATTCACCTAATTTTCAACTGGGAAACCACCCTCTCTCCCCACTCTATCACTGATCCCTGCCTTCAGGGAGTGGGTGTGATATTACATGCCCCTGACCCAGCCACAGGTTCAGAGATAAGCATGTGACCCCATAAAAGCCAGAGAGTCCAGGGCACAGCCATCAGCTGTCTCTCCCAGTTTTATCTTTAAAATTCTTGTGGAACTTTTATTTTACTCTCTAAAAAAGGGTGTGCCTGCCTGGGAATACATGAAAATTTGATAAGAAGAAAATATCTCCATGAAATTTAGGTATTGCCTTCCCAAGCCCTCATTTCCAGATTTCTTATTCCTTGGTCCAGTGTGATTTCATATTCATCCTATGGTCCAGCATGACCACTAACTGCCCCATGAAGTCAATATTAACTGATTAATCTATCCATGAATGCAAATATGGGGCATGCTGGGGCAGGTTCCTGGGTAATGTGTGTGCATTCTGATTCAGGACTTTTGTTTCTGCGGTCGGTGGTCTACACAAGGTGCAAGGTGTGTGACCTTATCTAACTTCTCTGAACCAGTTTTCTCACATATAAAATGTGGATAAGATTATCTGCTCCTCAAGTTGTACAGCTTGAGGAATGTGTACACAGGGGAATGTGTACAGCTTAAGAGGTGAAGAGGATGGAGAAGGTGCTGGGGAAGGAAAAACTTTGGAGCTCATGGCGATATTAGTGTCTCACAAGTAACAGCAGGTTTATTCTACCTTTGTGTGCAACACTTTGTTGCTCATTCATGCTAAAAGAGGAAGAAAAGAAGCCAAAATTTTTATCACCCTCAGATTATTTTATTCTAATTTGGAGACAGAAAAACCTGGATTTCAGCCCATTTCTTGCCATTGAGTTATTTGAACTTGGACACATCAGCTAATTTCAGTTACTTCAGACTGCACTTATAACAACATCCTTCTCGTGTCATTCACAGGGTCATTGGGAGAATGAACGAGAAATGAGAAATGCTGCGTGCTACACTGTAAACTGTAACTGTCTTGTAAGAGTGAAAGGCCAGTAGTAACTGCTCCTTTCATCTCGGGTCAGAATCCTCTATTAATGTTGCCTCTTAGCATATATAATCTGAGGCAGTATTAAGTTTATTATTATAAGATGGCATAGCTCTTGAGTCTGTATTTTGTAAACCAAGGATTATAATTTTAGGGATAATGGCATATTAAAAGGAGAGTATTATGGAAAATTGAAGACTTATGGTCAGCAGAGAGCTAGTTTAAAAAAAAAAACAATGACTATACTAGAAGGTAGGAGACTTGACCTGTAGTTCCTCAATGATCTTGAGCTATCACAGCACCATTCTGGGCCTCAGTTTCCTTAGTCTATAAAATGATGGTGTTTCGGGCGGCACCTGTGGCTCAGTGAATAGGGCGCCAGCCTCATATACCGAGGGTGGCGGGTTCGTACCTGGCCCTGGCCAAACTGCAACAAAAAAATAGCCAAGCATTGTGGCGGGTGCCTGTAGGCCCACGTACTTGGGAGGCTGAGGCAAGACAATTGCCTAGGCCCAAGAGCTGGAGGTTGCTGTGAGCTGTGATGCCACAACACTCTACCGAGGGCAATAAGGTGAGACTCTGTCTCAAAAAAAAAAAAAAAAGATGATGTTTGATCCATTGTTTCTTAATTGAGATGAGTTTTGGAATCACCTGAAAAATACCCAAAGGTAGAATTTTTGTTTTGTTTCTTGCTGTGTTTCCAAGGCCTAGCAAAGTACTTGGCGTGGATAGGTACTTAATAAATGCATATATATTTTATGAATGAATACATTAAACTTTTTCAAAATTCATAGGCTTGGATCCACTCTGAAATCCTTCTGCAGTATAAGGTACAATCTGGATGTATGTGTATATATATATATTTATATATAGTTTATATATTTTTTTATTTTATATATATATATATATATATATTTTTTTTTTTTTTTTGAGACAAGAGTCTCATTGTGCTACTCAGCCTAGAGTGTCATGGCATCAGCCTAGTTCACAGTAAACTCAAATTCAAGCAATCCTCCTCTTACAGCCTCCTGAGTAGCTGGGACTACAAGTGTCCACCACAACGCCCAGCTAATTTTTTCTACTTTTTAGAGACTGAGTCTTGCTCTTTCTCAGCTTGGTCTCTAACTCCTGAGCTCAAGTGATCCACCTATCTTGGCATCCCAGAGTGCTAGGATTACAGGCATGAGCCATTATGCCCGGTCTATACGTATATTTTAGAAAAGCCCTTTTGGTTGTTTTGATAAACACTCCTGGCTAAGAACCATCAAGAACAACTAAACTCAACAATTTCAAGGTCCCTTCACATAGAGTTGTCAGATTTAGCAAATGAAAACACAGGACACCCAGTTAAATTTGAATTTCAGATTAATAATGAATAATTTTTTATTTTAAGTATGTATGTGCTATGCAGTATTTGCTGCAACTTATATAAACATAACCAGATTACGCTTCTGCTTAGGCTGATGATTAGGGCCAGAGAGTGGCACCTTGAAACTGGCCCAGATTTGAAAATCAGACAGATAATCTTGGTTTGAGTCTCTGCCCTGACTATATAATCTTAGCAAATTGCTTAACTTCACTGGACTCTGTAACTATAGTATCTACCGTGTAGAGTTTGGTGAAAATATGAAACATAGTCCAAGTATGATGCCTAACACTTAGCAAACATTTAATGAAGTTTAGTAATTATTACTACAGTTGAACTGCTCAGTGAGTTTAAAAAAAAAAAATCAGTATCAATGAGACCTTTATTGACTATACTGTCAACTAGAGGTTGCACTCTGAAACAAACAAGATTATAGATAATAGCTCTAGGTAAATCTTGGCAAAGTTAGATTGAATACTGACCTTCTATCAAACAATACCTCTGAAATGACCAAGATTACAGATAATAGTTCTAGGGTAGATCTTGCTCAGGCGGAAGCCAGCTTCCATATCTGCATGACAAGACTTTTGCCAACAACTTCTGGCTTTTGCTCAATATGAAATGTTGAGCCTTCTTTGTTGAAAGAGACAAGAAGCTTTCTTGAGCCCAGCACAGTGGCTCATACCTGTAATTCTAGCGCTCTGGGAGGCTGAGGTAGGTGGATCAGTTGAGCTCATGAGTTTGAGACCAGCCTGAGCAAGAGTGAGACCCTGTCTCTACTAAAATGAAAAAACCTGAGGCAAGAAGATCACTTGAGCCCAAGAATTTGAGGTTACTGTGAGCTATAACTCGATGGCACTCTACTAAGGGTGACAAAGTGAGACTGTCTTAACAAAAAAAAAAAAAAAAGAAGAAGAAGAAGCTTTCTTGAGTGTGTATCCATGAGTCCTGGCCAAGCTTTCAAATGACAGCAACCCCCACTGATATATACATATATATATATTATTATTATTATTTTAATCATTTGGGAAGCTTTTATTTATTTATTTTTTTTTTTGCAGTTTCTGGCCAGGGCTGGGTTTGAACCCACCACCTCCAGCATATGGGGCCGGTGCCCCACTCCTTTGCGCCACAGGTGCCGCCCGCCCCACTGATATTTTGATTACATCCTTATGTGAGACCCTGAGCCAGACCAACCAGCTAAGCACCAACCAGATTCTTGCCCCTCAGAAACTATTGTCTCATGCTGCCAAGTTTGGGGGTAATTTGTTTATGCAGTAATAGATACTAGTAGTTTATATATAGTTTAAGGGGCTTTTTTTGTTTTTGTTTTTTTTTAGAGACAGAGTCTTACTATGTTGCCCTTGGTAGAGTGCGGTGGTGTTACAGCTCACGGAAACCTCAAGCTCTTGGGCTTAAGCGATTCTCTTGCCTTAGCCTCCCAAGTGGCTGGGACTACAGGTGCCCACCATGACACCCAGCTATTTTTTTGTTGCAGTTGTTTAGTTGGCCCAGGCTGGGTTCAAACCCGCCACCCTCAGTGTATGTGGCTGGCGCTGTAACCACTGTGCTGTGGGTCCTGAGCCAGAATTATTTCTTACGTACCAACAATATAAGATTGTTAGCATTGATACCAGCTATAGGCATTCTACCCTGTTACTATGTTACACTGTCTCAAATAGTCCCTAATGCTGGACATCTGAATTACTTCCAGTTTTTCAAAAATAATAACTGACACACTACAAATAGTGCAAATTAGCTGAGCAATGTACTGAAAGTTAAATAGACTAGCACTATAAATACTAAGAGACAGACAATACAGAGCAGGCAGGTTCTCCTAAAGAACACAGACTACGAACACATATTGAACACATGCATCAGCTAGATACGTAAACAAACCTAAAGCTGACCTACGATCACCTAGAATTGTGTGCGTCCTAGAGAAATATAGGAGTGACGGTAGGCAATATAATTTCAGAAAAGTTCTATAAATAATCACTGTGGCTCCAAGTGTCAAAGCAGAATTTCAGAGAGGGCACCCATAAACTAAAGTCATTATCCCCAGTCTAGAGTCTCTGCCTTCCCTCTTTTCTTTCTTTCTTTTTCTTTTTCTTTTTTTTTTTTGGACACAGAGTTTCGTTGTTCCCTTGGCTAGGGTGCAGGGCCATGATCATAGCTCACTGCAACCTCAAACTCCTGGGCTCAAGCGATCTTTCTGCCTCAGCCTCCCATGTAAATGGGACTACATGTGTGTGCCACCACATTCAGCTAATTTTGTTAATTTTTAATTTTGTAGAGATGGGATCTCGCTGTTGCTCAGGGTAGTGTTGAATTCCTGAGCTCAGGCAATCTTCATGCCTCAGCCTCCCAGAGTGCTAGGATTACAGGTGAGAACCCCTGTGCCTGGCCTCCCCTCTTTTGCCATTCCCCTCTTTGCCTCTTGCTGTGATTTGTAAGATTCTACAATCATGGCTAGAAGAAAAAGGTTAACTTAGCCTTTGTCTGATGAAATTCCACACTATGTTATATATACCAGTTCTCATTTGAATACAGCATTAATGAATGCTGAAAGTCTCCTATGTAACCAGATGCAATGGAGCGCCATCCTTCCCTCATGTGGGTTTTCTCAGATTGGTTGGTTCTGGTGTTCGGACTTTGAGTTTCTCAGTTTCCAGACTATGTCTTGAGACCCACCAGACAAGCATGCTGTCTCTAACATTTTAAAAATAATTAATGATTGAAGGGAGCTATACCTACACTATGAACACGACTAACTCTAAAACTTCATTAGGCCCTGCCTCATAAATCTATTGAGCCAGACGCAGCCCTGCTGTGGGGGTGTGCAGAGAGGGCAGAGTTAACAATTCTTTAGCGACAAGTTTTATTGGTGTCTGTGTTGTTCCTTATTAAGTTTCAGCTGTGATAATCCTTGGTTGAATGTGGGGCAGCCTCCTTCCCTCCCTCCTTTCTTGGAAGACTATACCCACTCCACCCCTCACCCCCCACCATTTAGCTTCACTCAGAGAAATTTCATTTTTATCTTCCACTAAAAGTTTTTTTCAATGAAAGGGTCCCGGGCTCAAAAGGCAGCTCAGTTGTTTGAAACCTACTGGGTTAAAGAATGGTGCTATGAGGTCAAGGTCAAAAGGTCACTGGACCAGGTTTTTCTTGCTAAGGGAGAAAAGCTTCAGGGACAGTTACATAGTGTAAAATTGTCAGTGCTAACATAATTAAACAACAACAGCAGTGCAATGCACACACTGTCCTAGCTGGAAGCGATCAGGGCAGAGTTCTGCTTCTGGCCTCCAGCAACTTGGGTTTAAATCTTGCTTCTACCACTTAGCACTGTGGTTACCTGCAGATATTGGAACCTCTTATCTTCTGTAAACTACAGATGATAATCATGAGTACTTTACAGGGGAAGTAACTTGGTTCAGGGAATGCACTTAGTACAGTGCCAAGTATAGAAGTAAGCTCTCAATAAGTGTTACCAATTCTTGAAATTATATTCTCTCTCTCCCTCTTTTTTTTTTTGTGGTTTTTGGCTGGGGCTGGGTTTGAACTCCCCACCACCAATATATGGTATATGGGGCCAGCACCCCACTCCTTGAGCTACAGGCGCTGCCTGAAATTAAATTCTTATTTTAATTATTATAACACTTTATACCTCTTTCTTTTTTTTTTTTTTTGTAGTTTTTGGCCGGGGCTGGGTTTGGACGCACCACCTCCGGCATATAGGGCCAGTGCCCCACCCCTTTGAGCCACAGGTGCTATCCCACTTTATACCTCTTTCAATGCAAAGTATAATGGTATTATAGTTATTTTTGCACAAGTATTATCATCCCTTAATTAAGGGACACATAGTTTCTGAGGATTATTCATCTTCATGTCTTTTTTTTTTTTTTTTTGAGACAGAGCCTCAAGCTGTTGCCCTGGGTAGAGTGCTGTGGCATCACAGCTCACAGCAACCTTCAACTTCTGGGCTCAAGCAATTCTCCTGCTTCTACCTCCCAAGTAGCTGGGACTACAGGTGCCCGCCACAACGCCCGGCTATATTTTTGGTTGCAGCTGTCATTGTTTGATGGGCCAGGGCTGGATTCGAGCCTGCCAGCTCAGGTGTATGAGGCTGGTGCCTTAGCTGCGTGAGCAACAGGCGCTGAGCCTTCATGTCCTTTATAAAGCCTTACCTAGCACTTTTTGGCTCAGCAGATCTTTAACCAATATTTGCTAAGTAAATAAACAAATGTTCTAAATAAAGTGGTTCTGAAGGGACAGGCTTGTATGCATAATCCCTTTACATAGGATCCAGGTACGATGTCATATGCCTTTTGACTGCTCTATAAATATTTTATTATAGTAACAATGATATATGGATTATAATTATGAATGAAGGTTACTCTTAGTTCAGATTTCCTCAAATAGGGTTATATCTATCAACCATATAGAAAATGTATTCATATAAATTTCCAGCTTAATGCAAACTGAGCTTTAACTTGATTTTTAAAGTAATGAAAGTAAATCAATGTGCCCTTTACCTTTCAAACAATTGTTTCCAAGAACCAGGAAGGTAGGGCTACATATGGTAGGCTGTGATAAATTAGATCTTCTCTTCTTTCTACATTTAGATAATAATTATCCTATGTTGTTTTTTTTTTCCTTTTTCCTTTTTTTTCTTTTCTTTTCTTTATTTATTTAATTTTTTTTTTTTTTGAGACACTCTTGCATGGTTACCCTAGGTAGAGTGCAGGGCATCATCAGAGCTCACTGCAACCTCAAACTCCTGGGTTCAATCTATCCTCCTATCTCAGCCTTCCAAGTAGCTGGGACTACATGTAAGTGCCACTAAGCCAAGCTAATGTTTTCTGGGTTTTGTAGAGACTTCTTGCTCTTGCTCAGGCTGGTCTCAAACTCCTGGCCTGAAGGGATCCTCCTGCTTCACCCTCTCAGAGTGCTATGATTACAGGTGTGAGCCATGGGGCCTACCTCTGATGTGTTTTCAGTCTGCAACTGAATTATCTTCATAATGCTTATGACTAAGTGGCAAACCAATGGGAGAAAGGGATAGAGCAGCCACCTGGACCTATGTGCTTCCTCTATGTCAGCTTTCTCTAAACAAGGGAGATCAAGCCACTATTTTGGGAAAGGAAACTACAGAGCCACAGGCAGTAGGTAAGTCTTCTTTGCTGTGATTCGCAGACTGGAATATTTTAATATTAACATTAACAAATATTCTTTTTTTTTTTTTTTGAGATAGTGTCTCAAGCTGTCACCCTGGGTAGAGTGCCTGGCATCATAGCTCACAGCAACCTCCAACTAGGGCTCAAGTGATCCTCTTCCCTCAGTTTTTCTATTTTTAGTAGAGACAGAGTCTCCCTTTTTCTCAGGCTGGTCTCAACTCCTGAGCTCAAGCAACTCACCTGCCTCATTTCCAGATACAGGTATTAACACACACACAGTTTGTTAATGTGATATAGAGTGACTCTTGTGCAAATCACTGCTGAGATGTCTTTACCATAAATCCAAGGACTTCTATGTGTACACTGATATATTTGATAATCTTTCACATGTTCCTATGAAATGTTTCAAATGAATCATTTATTTAAAATGATTTTATTCAAAAAATTATTCTTTTGTTGTGATTTATTTCATTAATAAATGAAATAATTATTTCATTAATAAATGGTATAATTAGGGATAAAAAAAGAATGAAGTACTGACACATTACAGCACAGATGAGCCTTGCAACTACTATGCTAAGTGAAAGTAGCCAGACCAAAAGGTTGAAGATTGTTATGTCCCTATTTGTATGAAATGTCCAGAATAGGCAAATCAGTAGAGATAGAAAATAAATTATTGGTTGCCAGGGACTGGGAGTAGGGAGGCATGGGAAATGACTGCTAAAGGATATGGGCTGAGAAGAATATTCTGGAATTAGTGGTGATAGTTATATAACTTTGTGAATATAGTCCAAATTACTGAATTATGCACTTTAAGAGTAAATTGTATGGTATGTGAATGGTATCTCTATAAAAATGACTAAATCCAAAAATAAAATTTCAAATATAAATACACTCAAAATTCAAACTGTGCCATACTTTTGGTAGATTAGGTTTGCCTACTTTTGGGAGCCCATAAATGTTAAGAAGGAGAAAAAAGGAGGGATCAAAGCTGGAAATTCTGGGCAGGGAGTACCCTTTTTGAATGCAGGAGTACCTGCCTTTGATCCTCACCCCTATCACCATGGGAATAATTATCCTTTTCGTAGAATCCTAGACATTTAGGGGAGTGGATTTTAGAATATATCTACTGCCTCCAAATACCCTGTTCTATAGATGTAGGAACCGAGGCCAGAATGGAGGAGTTTGCTGTCACCCTGTGAGCTGGCAAAGGAGCTAAGAATCAAAATGAGATTTCCTGCTCCCTACATATTTTTGGGCTGCCATTTGCCTATCCTTTTAACAGTTGGGGGCCATCAAGTTCAGGAATGTGCAGGTGCGCTTTGCTGTGAACTGTAGGGGAGCATTAATTCCGTAGCCTTTTCTGCCCAGAGGCAAGCATTTGCCTGATGAGGTTTGATGACTGCACTTTCTCATAGTTAGGAAAAGGTTGTGACGTGAGTAACGCCCCGCTGGATGAGTTGGAGACCAGCACAAGCAAGAGTGAGACCTGTCTCTACTAAAAATAGAAAATTTAGTTATGCGTTGTGGCGGACGCCTGTAGCCTCAGCTACGCCGGAGGCTGAGGCAGGAGGATCGATTGAGCACAGGAGTTTGATGTTGCTGTGAGGTAGGCTAAGGCCATGGCGCCCTAACGCAGGGAAGAGAAGCTATGTCTCAACAAAACAAAACAAAACAAAACAAAACAAAACAAAACAAAAAGAAGTATCTTTCTGATGCAGAGGGAGGTCCTCTGTTTCTCGCCCCGAGGAGGCCAGCGGACTCGGCGGGGCTTAGATGGTGCAGAAGGTGCCTCGGACCTGGTGGAGTTAGAGCGGCGCGCAGGCGCACTGAGGTCCGCCCGCAGCCGGCTCCGCGGTACAAAGAGAGCGCCGGGGAGAGCCGGACGTCCTCGGCGTCTGAGACAGCTGCCCCGGGCTTCGCCGGTCCGCGCCGTCCCTCCGCCCAGTTGTGCGGCGCAGCCCCAGTCATTTCCACCCGGTGTCTGAAGCTTGCGGGTGTGCCAGGACTTCTCTGCTCCGGCTGGGCTGCCGCGCCCGCGGCTCCAGCGCGTTTCAGGGTTTAATTCTGGCGCTCGCCCGCCGGGGCCGGCCCCGCCCCCGCCCCTCCGCCCCGCCGCCCCGCCCCCTCCCCGGCGCGGCGATCTGCTGCTGGGAAAGCGAGCGGCCGGCGGCTCGGCGCCGCAGGTTGGAGGAGCGCCTGGAGGTGAGTGGCGCCGGGGGCTGCGCTGTTGCCCCCTTCCGCGGACGGGCTGCCCCGGGACGCCCGGCTTCGACCACTGCCTCGGGCGGGCTGCTGCGCGGAGCAGCGCAAACTTGGCGGGCGCCCGGGGCGCACGGCAGCCGTGGCGGAGGCTGAGGGCACCCCCGCGGGCTCCCGCTCGCCCGGGTTAACCCGGCGGCCGTAGGGAGGGGTCGGAGAGTCTGCTTAGGCTTCGGGGCTGCCTGAGTTTGGCGCGCGCTGCAGCTTCAGAGTTCGGTCGTCTGGGAGGGGGAGCGCCGCGCGCCGGACATGGGGCAGCGGGAAAGTTTGGTCTGGGCCGGCAGGCAGCAGGGTGCGGGTGCCTGCCGACCCCAAGCCGGGGCGTGCTGGCCCTTAGGTACCTCTGGGTTTTCCCCTAGCCCGGCGTGGAATGGGGGACCCTCTCTGAAGCGTCTCTCCGTGAAGTCCGGTGCTGTGCCCCGAGAGAGGGAGTAGCGGTCAAGACCCCTTTATCCTCGGTCCCAGAGCGGCAGGTGGCCTGGGGTCGCCAACTCCGTGATGGCTCCGGCCGCGTTTGGAGGATCCGGGGTGTGGGGGAGGGGTGGGGTACTGCCGTGCTTGGGGCCTATCAGGCCGCCCAACACGGCCGGGCCAGCCTGGGTTTCTGGAGGATCTGCCGTGTCAGGTCGAGGGAAGGTGCAATCGTCTTTCAGCCGGCTTAGTCCCCGAATGTGCCCTCTTCCTTGCCACCCAGCACGCGCGCAGGGAGCCCCAGCCTCAGCCACCTTCCCTTGACCGTTCATCTCCCTCACCTGGATTTTCGTGGAACTTTTAGAGGCAACGTTTTACCGTGGGTCCTGCAGATCGGCGGATGACCTGGGGAAGGCCCTGGCGGTCTTAGCGTTAACAGCGTCTCCCAGTGCTCGCTCTTTGCACGTCGTCTGTACTGAGGATCAGCTCATCTTATTAGTGAATTACCATATTAGACTGAGATCCCTAAGACTAACAAGGAAGGTTAATCATCCAGACCTGGGATAGTGCAGTTCTTTTTTTTTTTTTTTTTTTTTGAGACAGAGCCTCAAGCTGTTGCCCTGGGTCACAGCCCACAGCCACCTCCAACTCTTGGGCTTAAACGATTCTCTTGCCTCGGCCTCCCAAGTAACTGGAACTACAGGCGCCGGCCACAGCGCCCAGCTGTTTTTGGTGGTAGTTGTCATTGTTGTTTGTCAGGCCCGTGCTGGATTCGAACCCACCAGCTCTTGTGTATGTGGCTGGTGCCTTAGCCGCTTTGAGCTACAGGTGTCGAGCCCGTTGTGCAGTTCTTTGCTTCGCCTTCATGTCCCTCATCTCTGGAGCTCAATGGAAATCAGAGCCTGTGAGCTTATTTTTAATTCATGAATCTATTCCTCTTGATTTTTAGATGATACTTTGCTGTTCATCATAGTTTCTCCATTAATGCACTTCCTTACGAAAATGTGGTTCACTCCCATATTTTATTTCCCTTTTTTAAAGTGTACAATTCAATGGCTTTTAGTATATCCATAAAGTTATGGAGTCATCACTAATTCCAGAATATTTTCAGCACCCCCAAACTCCATGCTTATTAAGCAGTCATTACCCATCTCCCACCCCTAGCCCTACCTCTCATTTTAAGCGAGCTACTTAACGAACTTACCCCAAGATAGAAATTGAATTGGACAATTGAGAGAGTATTAACTTTGGCTTGTTGTTTTCTGTTAATAGTTTGGGGGAAAGGTGTTGGTGCTGAGGCAGTGGAAGAAAAATTAAGTATGGGTTGTCCTGTGGGAAGAGAAAAATGACGATGTAGAAGAAGCTGCCAGTGCAGGAATAATTGCCTCCTTAAAGATACACACATTAGGAATGCATTTTATTCCCTTAGGGTATGGGGTGCTTTTGGCAATCTTTCTGTGCTCTAGATTTAAGTCCATAAATCATTCTAAAGTTCTGTCTCAGCAAAAGTGAGTTCTGGGATGTGTGTGTGTGTGTGTGTGTGTGTGTGTGGGAGCTGAAGGGAAGGAGGTTAGAGAGGAAGAAAAGCACTGCTGGTTTAAAAATAATGTTTTAAAAAATCATCTAACCCCCTCCCTAATAAATCATAGGTAAATGGCCACTGGAATTGATACATTGAAGACTAGGTTCATTTCATAAGTATCAGCACCTATTCACAAAGAAGTCTATGCATTAATGTGCTCATACATTAGCCCTCTACTCCAGGGAGGAGGAGGGGGTTGGAGATGGGTCTGGTTGTGGGGAATGCAAGGAATTAGAGGGATGGAAGGGACAATGGCTGAAAGGGAGGGGCAGTGCTTATGGGAACTGAGGACTGTTAAGATGGAGTAACTGTAGGGTGAATAGATTCAGAGGCAGCAAAGTAAATCCCAGTGAAAAATTGCAGACACTTTACTCAGACTTTTGTTGGATTATTTGTGCTTTTTTTTTTTTTTTTTTTTTTTGTGTGTCATTATGTCGCCCTCGGTAGAGTGCTGTGACATCACCGGTCATAGCAACCTCAAACTCTTGGGCTTAAGCGATTCTCTTGCCTCAACCTCCCAAGAAGCTGGGACTACAGGTGCCTGCCACAGTGCCCTGCTATTTTTTTGTTGTAATTGTCATTGTTGTTTGGCAGGCTGGGTTTGAACTGCCAGCTCCGGTGTATGTGGCTGGCGTCCTAGCCGCTGAGCTACGGGTACCAGGCTGTATTTGTGCATCTTCTTAAAATCGGTTTTAGTGAGCAGTTGAAACTGTCCTAATTATGCAACAACCACTACACTTCTCATCCCCCCTCCAGTCAAAGAAGGAAGTTCACATGGTTTCAAATGTTATAGGAAATTTTCCTGTTGCATGGGTGACTTGGCTTCTGCCATCTTTTTTAAAAACTAATTTTAAAAATCAACCTACACCATCCATATACATTTTAAGTGTGCAACTTGACCAGTTGTTAATGTTACAAAGTGATCGTTAATATATAACCAGCACTGGTCAAGAACCAGAACGTTGTCGTCATTACAGAAGCCCTTTTTATGCTGTTGTCCAATCACTACCACTCTCCAGGAGTAACCACTATGCCAGTTGTGGGTTAGCTTTGCCCACTTTCAGTGCTCTGTCTACATGGACTTGTATGTATTTTTAGTATCTGTTTTTTTCTCTCAACATTGTATTTGTGAGATTCAGCTGTGTTGTGGCTGTAGTTTCATTGCTACATAGTATTCTACTGTAGCACTGTACCACGATTTCTCTATTTTGGAGTTGAAGGGCATTCGTGTCATTCCATTTTTTGTCCTATAGTAAATAGTGTGTGACTGTGAACATTCTAGTACATGTACACATTTGTTTTGGGTGTATATTCAGGAGTAGAATAATTGAGTTCTAAAGTAAGGTTCTGTCTAGGAGATCCTGTCAGACATTTCTGAAGTGGTTATAAGTGGTTAACTTCTCCCAGCAGTGTATGAGAGTTCTGTCCTGTCTTATTTAAATCGCAAAAGCAATAAATCTGCAGAGTTTGGCAAATGGACAAAATGTGACCTATATATACCCCATCAGCTTTTCCTGTTCATATTTATATGGAGTCACAATTCTAATATTCAGTTATATTTTGTTTCTTAACACTGTGTCTTAATATTGCTTCAGTTTCTATGACTTTTGATATCTATATAATCCCAAGGATATGCTTTCATTTAATAACAGTCCCATATTGGAAATGCATGTTAAATTTTGGAGTTTTACTAGCTGATGCTGCTGCAATGTCATCTTTGTGCTTAGAGTTTTTTTCTCTTTTGGATGTTCATAAACTAGAGATTTTCCTTTTTATGGCTCTAGATCCTTATTGTTAAACTGCATCCTGCAGAGTTTAATTGTCCTTGAACCGAGTATGGAATTGATTAAAGAAATGTATTACTTGAAAAAAGGTGTCTCATGGCCTAATTCGCAATTCTGAAAACAGGGGTGAGGTTGATTCTGATGCCTTTTTTATAAAAGGAATAAGTGAAGTTTGTCACCATTTCATTTGCAAGTCACTTACTGATTTTCTTTGTGTTATACTTTTTGCAAAGGTATTAAACCAGAAGCTTAAAGGTATACAAAAAGGATTATACCAGTAAGGTAGTTTATTGACCAGAAGTTTTATATGTATATGTGTGTGTGTATACATTATGTAAGCATACATATACACACATAACATTTACAGTTTTGCTGTGTCTCCCAGGTTGGACTTCAGTGGCAAGATCATAGATCACCACAGCCTCTGACTTCTGGACTCAAGCTATCTTCCTACGTTGGCCTTCCAAGGCATAAGCCACCACATCCAGCCCAGTTAGGCAAAATTTTTATATGTGACCAGTGAGCATTTTAGTTATTTTAAAGTATAGCCTAAACAAAATAAGTGAATTGATATAAAGGCAGGAAAAGATACCTGGAGCTTTTGGGGACAAAATTGTCTTGTATATTCAATTCAGCATCATGGGATTTGAGTGTAAACACTTGCCAGAGATGAGAGTGCAGTGAATTGCTCCCTGGCCTGGTTATAGCTATTTTTACTTCTTTTCCTTCTTTTTGCTGAGATAAAACTCAGTGATAATTTTCTCTAAGCTGAAGGCTATGACAGCAACCTTCATTTAGAATAAGCCAGTATCACTCAACTTTAATGATAATTACATTTCTGTTTTATTCAAGGACATGGTGGTAGAGGAGTTCATAGCAAGTGTATAAAGATTCAGAACTGAGAGGAGGCTAAAAGATAGAAATATCTGATAAGCCATAGATATAAATGGCTTGTTCTGGAAAGGTAGGGCATTGAGAAATTAAGGCCAAATAGAGAAATCTGGGTGATATTTAGGGAGATTGGGGCTTGAAAAATGTGTACAGGTGTTGATTAGAGGGCATTAATTACATTTAGGCAATAGCTTTTGAAAAAGTCAGGCGGTTGGCAGTGCTTGACACATGATAGTGTGGTCAGTCACATGTTTGGAGACCCAGGTGAATGGCAATTTGAGATTGTACCTTTCGTCCAGTGACTTGTGACTGCAGAGCCAGGCTGGTAATCTTTGTGGAGATATTGTAGCTCTGAACCCCAACTGGCTGTGTGACCTTTGGCACAGTTCCTGAACCTCTCTGTGGCTCAATTTCCCGCCTATAACAAAGAAAGTACCTCCTCTGTAGGGTTATTGGGAGGATTAAATGAGTTAAAACTAATTCTCTTGGTTGAAGCAGTTATAAACCTGTCCAGACTTAAGAACACATGGAATAATGGCTGGTATACAAGACGTTTGCTGTTCTTCCCTTAATTTTAAAATTTCTGTTACGTACACACAATATAAATAATTAAAACAGATAAGAAAGCATTTAAAATAGAAACTAAGCCTGGGCGGTGGCTCATGCCCATAATCCTAGCACTCTGGGAGGCTGAGGTGGGATAATTGCTTGAGATCTGGAGTTTGAGACCAGTCCTACCAAGAGTGAAATCTTGTCTCTGCAAAAAATAGAAAAATTAGCTTCGTGTGGCGGCGTTTGCCTGTAATCCCGGCTGAAGCAGGAGGATTGCTTGAGGCCAGGAGTTTGAAACCTACGTGGGTGAAAGATCCTCCATCATGCCTCCATTCCTATCTAAAAACAGAAAACACCCTCCAGGTCAACACAGAAAATTAACATCACACCACATTATGAACATCTAAGATGAACGTGTTGGAAGCTTCGTGGACTTAAAAAAATTTTTTTTAATATGGGTACATAATAGTTGTGATGTTTGGATACTTGCATACAGTGTGAAATAATCAGAGTAATTGGGGTCTTCATCACTTCAGGCATTTGTCATTTATTTGTGTTAAGAATGTTCCAGTTCCACTGTTTTAGTTATTTTAAAGTATAGCCTAACTTACTGTTGAATATTAGTCACTTTTTTGTACTATCAAATACTGTTATTTTTCTCTAACTATATTTTTGCATTCATTAACCATCCTCACTTTACTCCCTCCCTCACTTCCCAGCCTTTGGTAACCATCATTCTACTCTATTTTCTGTCTTTCTTTTTTTTTTCCTTTAGAGACAGAGTCTCACTTTGTCACCCTCGGTAGAGTGTTGTGGCGTCACAGCTCACAGCAACCTCCAGCTCTTGGGCTTAGGTGATTCTCTTGCCTCAGCCTCCTGAGTAGCAGGGATCACAGGACCCTTCCATAACATCCAGCTATTTTTTTGTTGCAGTTTGGCTGGGGCTAGGTTCAAACCCACCACCCTCGGTTTATGGGGCCGGTGCCCTACTCACTGAGCCACAGGTGCCGCTCTACTATATTTTCATCAGGGCAGTTGTTTTTTTAAATTTAATTCTCACGTATGAGTGAGAACATGTGAAACTTGTCATTCTGTACTTGGCTTATTTCATCTAACATGATATTTTCCAGTTCTATCCATGTTGTTGCAAACGGCAGGATTTCATTTTTCTATGTGGCTGTATAATATTTCTTATGTACCACAGTTTCATTACCTGTTCATCCTTTGATAGACACATAGTTTGATTCCACATCTTGACTATTGTGACTGGTGCTGCAGTAAGCATGGGAGTGCAGATATCTTTTCCATGTACTGATTTCCCTTTTGGGTAGATAGATACTCAGTGGTAGGATTGCTGGATCATATGGTTGTTCTATTTTTAGTTTTTTGCAGAGCTTCCATACTGTTCTCTATAGTGGTTGCATCGATTTATATTCCCAACAACATTGTATGAGGGTTCCCATTTCTCCACATCCTTACTAGCCTTCATTATCATCTGTCTTTTTGATAAAAGCCATTTTAACCAGGGTGGGATGGTATCTGATTATAGTTTTGATTGCATTTCTCAGACTAATGATGTTGAGCATTTTTTCACATGCCGGTTGACTGTTTGTATGTTTTTTTGAGAAATGTCTGTTTAGATCCCTAGACCATTTTTAATCAGATTGATTTATTCCTGTTGAGTTGGTGGAACTCCTTGTATATTCTAATTATTAACCTTTTATCAGATGAGTAGTTTGCAAATATTTTCTCTCATTTTGTGGGTTGTTTCTTAACTTTTTTTTTTTGAGACAGTCTCCTCTCTTGCTAGAGTGCTGTGGTGTTATCATAGCTCACTACAACCTCAAACTCTTGGGCTTAAGCGATCCTGCTGCCTCAACCTCCTGCGTAGCTGGGACTACAGAAACATGCCACCACACCTGGCTAATTTTTTCTATTTTTACTAGAGACAGGGTCTTGCTCTAGCTTAGACAGGGTCTTGAACTTCTGACTTCAGAGTGATCTTCCTGCCTCAGCCTGCCAGAACGTTAGGATTAACAGGTGTGAGCCACCACACCTGCAGCTTTCTTTTTAAACAGGTACAATCTATACTTGATTTCACAAATTTGAAAATACCTATTACTTCCCTGCTAAGGGAGAGGTGGAATTTGTGTTTCCTCATTCTTCTTTCTTTTTCCCACTGCCTTCCAACTTTTATTAGCTATCTTCTTTTTGTCTTGTTATTTTTAGTTCTGATCTTTTGGTCACCTTTATAATTTCAGATAAAGCATTGCATTCTTTACAAGGCTAGGGAGATGTCGGAAACTCAAGTTTGTTGCAGAGTGTGTTTGGGAGGGACAATGCAGGAAAACAGGGAATTGTCTTTCAGGGAAGAGGCCTGAATGAGGTTCTTAAAAAACTCCATTAGAGATGTGAATTGTCTGTTAGCTTGTACTTTTCCTGGCCATAGCAGGTGACATAATCCATAATCTGACCATTTTTATTTTCTCTCTTTGGCTTTTAAATTCAGATACTTGTTTGCTTTTTCTGTCTTTGCACTTTGTATTTAAATTATGGATGCTGGGAGCAGATGATATCCCACTAATGAACAGTCTTATACCACATACGCTGCTGAGTATTTGAATATGGATGTGCACAAGGAAAAACCTGTCAAAAATAAGTATCCTCATGCTTTTTTCATTACGGAAGCAATCAGTTAATTGGAAATGGTTAGGGAGAGTGTCAGGTTGGAAGTAATTTTTAAAAAATTCATTTAGTTAATGGAATTGAGCAGTGAGGCTTAGTTTAACTCTCAGAAGACATACTAATCTCTTTTTATAATTATCTGATGCCTCGAGAAGTGCATGAGAACACTTACTACTGTTGATTTAAATATATTGCATATTGTAAATATAACCTCTTTTAATTTTTTTTTATAAAATTTGGTTTGATTAGAGAGAACTAAATTTATGTTTATTGATAATCTGCTTTACATTTTTGTCAAAATTTGTTCTCATTTCTGTTGGTAATTCTTACTGGTTCACCCTTTGGCTTTGGGGCAAGATAGAAAAAATAATTAGAGCAAAGGTGGAAATCAAGTGTGGATAGTGAACACTACCTGTCCCGCCTGCGGCCTTCCCTCCTCCTCCTCATTCTCTACCTCTCACTACTTTCCCTCCCTTTGTTGTCCAGCAGGCCTGGGCCAGGTTCAAACCTGGCCACTGAGCTATGGGCACTGAGCCCAGTCTATAGAGTTTTGCCTTTCACTGTGATATTTTTATGAAAGAATTTGTTTGACTGAGTTTGGCTCTGTAGTTGCCAGAATTTTCAAAAAAAGTAAAAGAAAATTTGAGATCCTGATGCACAATTTTTTTAAAGAAAAAGCATTGTCAATGGGAGGGAGGATAAGTTAGATGTTGTCATGCATCAATGGCAATCCTCTTTAAGTTTTTGCTGTTTCTTAGAAGATAAAATGAGAGGGTGGCTCCTGTGGCTCAGTGAATAGGGTGCCGGCCCCATATACCAAGGGTGGCAGGTTCAAACCCAGCCCCAGCTGAACTGCAACAAAAAAATAGCCAGGCGTGGCTGAGGCAAGAGAATCGCCTAAGCCCAGGAGTTTGAGGTTGTTGTGAGCTGTGTGATGCTATGGCACTCTACCCAGGGTGACAGCTTGAGACTCTGTCTCAAAAAAGAAAAAGAAATGCAATATACAGCTTTCACGTCTTTTGTACTTATTTTGTGCATGTATTCCATCCTTTCTAATGGGTAGGTGCTATGTGGCCTTAAATGTCTGTAAGGTACTTACAGGTGCTGTTGGGGTTCTTGGTGACAAGACTAAATCCTGGGTCAGTAACCTAAAGGATCTTTTGGAGAGTCCAAGTTCCTGACCTTGGGGGCAGAATAAGTTTTCTGTGCTTCTAGAGACACCACACTTTAAACTCCTTGCAGACTTATCTTTCCAGGAGCAGGAGAAAAGTTTGCTGAATCCTCATCAAGGAAAGGAGGTTGGGAGAGAAATGATTGAAGATTATGTTTTTGGACACAAAGTGTCTCAGCCCTGGCATGGTTTCAGTAGTGATTGGGAGAAGCAGTGGGACTATCTGACTCCTCAGGCAAGTTTTTGTGTGTTGTTTTTACTTTTGTAAAGTTGAAGGAATTCAAGCCTAGTTCCCTAATGAGATGATGTAAACTTAGTTCTGATGCGTCTTTTTTGGACAGGGTGCACAGGCGTGCAAAGGGGAGCGGTTGTGCCTCTGGAGCGGGAGCTGAGAATGGTTCATAATGCTGGGAATGACAGAAATGTGGGGTGGGAGGTGCAGAGCAGAGGCCCTGGCTTGAGGAATAGCAGGGCTTTTTATAAAGAGGCCAGGCAGGAGGGAGTTCCTAGGTCATGCTTCACAGGCATTGAAAAATATTTGTCCAGGGAATAGTATGTATCCTTTTATCTGTGGCATGCTAATGCTGACTCACCAGCTATCTAGTGGTGTAGGAGCCCATTGGGTGGTACTTGTCCTTTAAGTGATTGGGAGTTTCATGCTTCCGTCAGCTAGAGTTGGCTATAGAGAGATCTGTCCCAGCCAGGTGTGTCCCCGTCAGCCAGCTGTGAGTCTGAGTCTGGTTCTTGTTTTTCATCACTGCCCTCCACACACACACACATACACACACACATACATACACACACACACACACACACACACACATACACACATACACACACCCCCTTTGGGTTGTTCTGTTATGTTCTAAGAACTCAGAGCCATGAGAGAATTGTAAAATACCCTCCCAAAATTCAGTGGGCTGTGTTTTTATCAGGATAGGTTTTTGATCAATTTCTAGGCTAATAAAACTGTTCCTTTGTGTTTCTTTTTGAGGCTAAGTTTAGCCAACCTCGGGAAACAAAAAGCCTACTGTTCGGATACTCCTGGGAAAACAGGAAAACCTAGTGGGAAGGCTTTTGTTTCCCTTTTGTGAAATCCTGTGTGCTCATAGAGCCTTTTCACACCTTCTAGAAAACCTAAGTCCTCCTGAGAAACAGAAGTAATATGTCTGGCCTCAGGTCTGCTTGTTGATGTGCCAACTCTTCTTGAGGTCAAGAATGAATAATTAGACCTTGAGGATTCTTAGTCCTATATGATCCGATAAATTAGGTTTAGTACAGTGGGAAAGTGTCACTCTTTTCTGCTTTGTCACCTTTGTTAGCAAAAGGAGGAAATACTCTTTAAGGGGCTTGAAGTTTGTATAGTTTATGAATCATTTTCTTGGGAACCTTTTCAAAGAAAAGGTGTAGTGAGCCTCTGGCCTCATACCCACTTTGACCAGGTAGCTTTGCTTACCTGTTTGTGAGGCCCTTCTGACGTGAGTCCTGACTTGTTCACATGCTGAGGTCTGTACTTAGGTCTGGGGTCCGAGGCTCGGTCGGGGGCAGCCAACTCATGGAAAACTGCACTTCAGGCTGAGCATCCTTCTCTCTCTTCTTGACCCTTAATGACTCAGGAGAGCCTTTCCTTTCCTATTTCTGCCCTAATTTTACCTTTATTTTTGGGGTGGTCGGTTTAAGGGGATCTTAAACCAAAAGGCCGAGAAGCGATGAGGGGATCTGATTCAATATTGTAGAGCAGAAATTAGAAGCGTGGGTTCTAGAATGACAATTCTATATCCCACCAGGCATGTATGTTCTTTGCTTGTGCTTGAGAAGAAACATTAATATCATTTTTTGTTTGTTTTGTTTGGAGGCAAGAGTCCCACAGGCATCATGATAGCTCTACAGCGGCCTCAAACTCCTGGGCTGAAGTGATCCTCCTGCCTCAGCCTCCTGAGTAGCTAGAACTACAGCTGCCCGCCACCACACCTAGCTGATTTTCCTAATTTTAGTAGAGCTGGGGTCTCCCTCTTTCTCAGGCTGGTTTCAAACTCCTGACCTCAAGTGCTCCTCCCTCCTCAGCCTGCCAGAATGCTAGGATTATAGGCCTGCGCCACCGTGCCTGGCCAGGAGACATTAATATTGTTATGCCATGGTGTTTATGTCTCGGATTGTCTGTGTAAAGGGGAGGAGCCTGAGGGAAGATGAAAGAAAGGAAGACTTAGGATAGAGTATTTGCTGACTATAAAATTCCCTTGAAAATTTGAAAAGTGCTACTTTGTTTGCTTTTGGTCAGAGAAGCAGACCAAGAGCTGCGACCCCAAGTACCACACTATGCACCCGAGAGAGTGGTGGTGTGAAGTGAAATGGCAGAGACGGGCTCAGGGAATGAGGCCTGTTGTAAGCCCAACTCCAGAAGAACCAAGTAAGATATTATAGACGTGTGTGTGTGTGTACATGTATATATATTTTTTTCTTACTAAATTTTCTTAAATTTCATTTTATTTTCCTTGAAAATGGGGATAAGAGCTACTTCACCTAGAAGATGAATAGATCTGTGAGCTGTACGTGAACTTTGTTGAAGGCTGAGTCATTGTGGAAACCTGTTGCTTCTGCTGCCCCAGGCAAAGGACACTTTGCCCTGGTTGTTTAGGATAAGGGATTCCTGGTAATTGTCAGGTAGGAGTTAAGGGTTGGGGCACTTGTCATGGGGAACTGGGATGTGGAGAGATGAGGTATGTTCTTGGGACTCCGAATTGCTGCTTGGGACTTGTCTTCTGGGAAATACCGTATAGATAGACTGCTGGGTATGTAGAACTGAGCTGTAAGCATGCCAGGGACTTCTAAGGTCTGGTGGTGTAAAGCGTTAATCATTTATAACAGTGTTTCCAGGGTACAGAGCATAAATGCACCGATGGTTATTAAATTGTGATTCCTTGTATCTGAAGCTTTGGGGAAGTGAGGATAGTAACTTTGTATTTATAGCACAGCAGGGACATACAAAGCGTTTTTTCATTCATTTTACTTTCCTTATGTCAGCCAAATTCAACACTTTGGCTGGGTAGACCCAGAAGATTGGGTATCTTTCTCTCTCTCTCTCTCTCTTTTTTTTTTTTTTTTGCAGTTTTTGGCTGGGGCTGAGTTTGAACCCACCACTTCTGGCACATGGGGCTGGAGCCCTACTCTGTTGAGCCACAGATGCCACCCTGGGTATCTTTCTCATACCCACATATGAACAAAATATTGCCTGTTATCATATTCATTAAAATTAAGAACTTCCATTTAGTAGTATTGATTAAGAGAGTGACGAGGCGAGTCACAAAGTAGATACTTGTCATATATATCCAACAAACAACTTGTCTGTGACGTGCAAAGATAAACTACAAATCAATAAGAGAACCAGAAAGCCCAGTTTTTAAAGTGAACAAAAGATTATTCAGCAGGAAATGCAAATTAAGACTACTATAAAATATTTCCTGGTGAACCAGGAAAGTGCAAATTAAGACTACTATAAAATCTTGATACATATCCACCTGAATAACTAAAATTTAAAACCATAAAGAAATGAAAACCAAAGCTCCAGCTTTTCGTATACTGCTGATAGAAGTGTAAATTGGTTTAACCACTTTGAAAAGCCATTTGGAATGATCTATTAAAGCTGAATAAACATATGACTTGTGATACAGCAGTTATCTTCCTGTGTGTACGTGTGTGCAGACACACACACCTACACACTCCCAGCAGGAATGAGTGTATATGTGCACCAAAAGCATTATAAGAATGTTCATGGCCAGGTGCAGTGGCTCACACCTGTATTCTCCACACTCTGAGAGGCAGAGGTGAGAGGATCACTTGAGCTCAGGAGTTAAAGCCCAGCCGGGCTTGGTATCAGGTGCCTGTAGTCCCAGCTCCTTGGAAGGCTGAGGCAGGTAGACACGCTGGCACTCTAGCCTGGGGCAACAGAGTGAGACTGTCTCCAAGAAAAAAAAATAAAAGGAATAGTCTCAATTAGAAGGTCTCCAGATATCCATGAATGGGTAAAAAAATTTGTGATATAGAACAGATACTACACAGCAGTGAAGATGAACAAACTGCTGCTGTGCCGAACAACATGGATGAATCTTGCATACAGTACATTGACGTAAAAGAAGTCAGGCTGGGCATAGTGGCTCACTCCTGTAACCCCAGCACTCTGGGAGGCAGAGGTGGGCGGATTGCTTAAGACTAGGAGTTCAACTGAGCAACATAGTGAAAAATAGAAAAATTAGCTGGGTATTGTGGCCAGTGCCTGTAGTTCTAGTAACTTGGGAGGCTGAGGCAGGAGGATTAATTATGTGAGCGCAGGAGTTGGAGGTTGCTCTGAGCTATGATTGCATCATTACACTCCAGACAGAGGGAGACTCTGTCTCAAGAAAAAAGAAACATTATTTACGCACACACACATTTATACATGCATATACATATATATGATTTTAATTATGTGCAATTCAAGAAGAGAGAAACTTAATTGATGGTGACAGAAGTCAGAATAATAGGGCAAGGGATATATTCCCTGGGAAGGGTGTGGGGGAGCTCCTAGGTCTTGGGAATGGTCTGTCTTTGATCTACCATTTGTAAGACTTCATGATGAACATTGAAGAATCTTAACATCTTGAAGATGAACATTGAAGATTTAGGTAGTTTGCTGTATATTTTAATTAAAAATAAAACAAAATTTAAATAAATCAGTAAGGAAGGTTGGTTGCCAAAAAGAAAAACTCATTCAGACTGGCTGAAATAAACCAGTATCGACAACAGGAATTTGTTAGCAGGAACCCAGAGGATCCTGAGAGCCTGGCTGCTCAGTCAGTCCCCCTGAGAATTGCGGGTTTAGACTTGATGTTAGGATTTCTTTTGGGCACTTGTGGTATCTTGTCCCCCATATCTGTGCAATTTTTTGGCTTCCCTTTTCAGACCACTTTTTTTTTTTTTTTTTTTTTTTGCTTCAGCTCATATGTAGTAGAAAATGGCAACCCAGCCTAACTCCGCAGTTTAGTTCTAACCCTCCTCACTCTCTTTCTTCTGATTAGCTTAGCCTACAGTTCTCTTTTTTCCCTCTGGGAATAGGAATCTATTATAGTAGAGTCTGCTGTGGCTAGAGAGCCTGGGATCCTAAAGAAAAAGCAGAGTAGTCAAGGTGAATTTTGGGTGGATTTTCCTAAACAGGGAGATGGAGTGGGAAGAAAATGGTTGTTATCCTTCCACATGTTCTGCTGAATTTCTTTGCTCTGATCTTTTCCAGCCTTTCCTTTCTATCAGGGAAAAGAGTCTCCAGGGAATTCTTTGTTCTTTCTCAACAAAGCCAGATTCTCTTAATTCTACTTCCGACATATGTCTTAGTTCTAGTAGCTTGATGTCGTTTTCTTGCTGGGGTCTTCACTGATCTTTGGTTTTACCAAGATCCACCACAAACTTGTTTTCAGAGGGAACTTTTACCTTGTGTCATTTTTGGGTTGTGGAAAGATTTCCTAAATACATGTAGATTTACCCCTTCTGGTCATAACTCTTTGTACCAAATTACAGGAAGTGTTCCTGAATTGGTAGGAGTTTAGCAATTCAAATAGCCTTCCTGATTATCTGTTATGGTCTTGATAACCTTGGTAGGAAGAATTGTCAGCTCCCAGATTCAGGCCTTTTCCAGGCAGAGCAGAGCAATGTCTTTTCCCCAGTCTCTTGGGGAAGCTGTGGACTCTGAAACTACACTTAGGGCTCTGTGGAGTTCCTCAGCATTATCCTTGAATTTTTACCTGGTAGGTTCCTTGCGACTGTGCCTTTTCTGTTTGTTCCTTCTCAGTTAAAACATACTATAGTCTCTGAATATGAAAATCTGTTAGCTTAGTCCTTTCCTTGGACTTCCAGCTTGCCAAGGTCCACCACAGATTTGCAAGAGGTTGGGTTAAATAGTTGTCCTTCAGAAATGAAGTTTTTAAGTGAATCCATGTATATTTTCATCAGAGTAGCTGTTTGAGGTGTCTTAATTTTGAGTTTTTTCTTTGGCTTCTAGAAAAATTTTTTTAGAGAGCTAGTAGTTTTCATCAAGTTCTGTTTTAATCGATCATTTAAAAAACTTATGTGCATCATCAGATCTTAAGATTTCCAGGCAGAGACTAATATTTAAAAAGCTAAAAAAAAAAAAAAAACAAACCCTGTACTTTCTGGAATGCTTTCTTTGTCTCTTAAAATCCCAGACAATTATATTTCCTTATTCTTCCAGGAGACGGGTATGCCAGTTAAGTTTATAATCTTGATGCTGGTTTTATCCCCATCAGTTAGAGATTAATTACGTGCCTGCGGAAGGGTGAGCTGTTGAACCTTGTCTTCTTTGATCCCACTGTTGTTCTCAATAAGGTCTTCTAAAGGTCAGGCAGACAAGTAACTTAAGTTTTTCTTCTCCCCTAAAGTACATATTTATAAGGTTAAAAACTGTAATTAGAAATAGGTAGAAGTTATTTTTAGTACATCAGATTTATTAGGCAGGTGCTTAGCATGAAATGTCACTGGTAGTGAGACCGACCGTTTGTCTGTCTACTAGGTATTATTCCATTGATCATTAAAATAGTTTGAAAAATGAAGTGGTTTCATCACTCAGATTACACTAGATTATGCCAGTGGCTTAAAATGACATATTTTACTTTCTTGTTCACATTGGTGACAGCTAGGGCTCTCTTCCCAGGGTCTTGTTTCTCTGAGGTCCTATCTGAATGAGCCACCCTATTCTGGGACATACTCCTGCAGTAGAGGGTAAGAAAGGAAATGATCAACCTGTTCATGGTTATTAACGCTTCTGCGTGTTTGTCGCTTCCACTCACCTTCAGTTGGCTGAAGCAAGTCATATGGCTAAGCCTGCCAACAATGGGGTAGAGAAGTGTAACTAATTCTTCCATCTGGAGACACTTTAAGTCACATGACAATGGGGGGAGACAATCCTCTGTCAGGGAGGGCATCAGATACTTGCAAACATTATAATCTACCGTAATAGAAAACTATATTTAATTCAACAAGGTTTAAGCTGATTCAAAAAAATTTTTAGAATTGATTAAAATCTGTATTTTGGGTTTTATTTTGAAAAGGAATTTGCTTAGTTAAGGAAAATGGCCTAGTTTTTGGACAGGACTGATGAATCTTTTTTATTTTTATTTTTATTTTTTTTGTTGTTGTTGCAGTTTGGCTGGGGCCAGGTTTGAACTCGCCACCCTTGGTATATGGGGCCAGCACCCTACTCACTGAGCCACAGGCACCACCCAGGAGTGATGAATCTTATGAGCTATAGAGCGGTACTCACAATTTGGTAACTTTCTATTATTTCTCAAGGGTATGGATTTTTTTATTTTTATTTATTTTTTTGCAACAGAGTCTCACTCTGTCACCCTGGGTAGAGTGCCTTGGCATCATCATAGCTCACAGCAACTTAAACTTCTAGGTCCAAGTGATCCTTTTCCCTCAGCTTCCTGAGTAGCTAGCGCTATATAGGCATCTGTCAAGCTGCCCAGCTAATTTTTCTATTTTTGGTAGAGATGGGGTCTTGCTCTTGCTGAGGCTGGTCTTGAACTCCTAAGCTCAAGGGCTTCAGCAATCCTTTTGCCTCAGCCTCCCAAGTAGCTGGGACTACAGGCACCTGCCACAACGCCTAGTTAGACATGGGATCTCACTCTTGGTCGAGCTGGTCTGGAACACCTGAGCTCAGGCAGCCCACTATCCTCAGCCTCCCAGAGTGCTGGGATTATAGGCCTGGCTGGAGAGTTAGAACTCCTGGGAATTTTGTCCCTTTATACAGGTTCACCCTCACATTCCTTTTCATGAGGTGGGAGGTATCTGTTTTAAAGTAAGCGGCCCCACCCTTCGGGGAAAATCTTACAGTGCTGTACACTGGGTTCTTCTGGAATGCTTGACCACCTGGACTCTTAATGAAAACTTACTTTTGAGAGATAGTGTTCATTCATGAAATTCTAAAGAACTGACTAGCTTCATCAAAATATTGGGTACTTGGAGTGTTTCTTCTCCCTCTAATTTCTTTTATTGAATTAGTGTGTGTTCTGCACTCAGCTGATGTTGAGGGATAGAGGACAGTTTGGGAACCGGCTACAGGAAAGTCTCCCACACTTGGCGGCTCTCCCAATGGCCTTTTGAAGAAGTTACCTTTTTCTGAAGGAAAGGTACCTAAGGCCTTGATGTTAGAAAATGCTGAGGTATTTCTTGGAAGAATATTTGGTTTGTTAAATAATGTAAATCTCGTAAGAGATTGTGATTTCCCAGTTGCTTTGGCCAAATTTGTATCCCACTGCCTGTAATGGTTATTTTTGCTAACTAATTTAGGCCTGATTTTGCTATCCTATTTTCCCTTGGATTTATATGTATTTTTTGTTTTTAAATTGAGGTAAATATATCTAGTTTTCAAAATTGCCTTAAGCGTTTCTGGAACCAGGTTTGGTATAAATACTTATCACGGTTGTTTCATGCAGTTACAGTTTAAGGGGCCCTGTGTGTATGAAGTAAGCACACAGCCGTGCGTAGATAACACTGACACTTCTGTCTGTGCTCCCCTTAGTCTCTTACTGTTCTGACAGGTGGCCTACGCTCAGTGAAATACTGGAGTCTCTGTCCCAGTACTCAGACACCAGCAAGGATTTCTTTTTGAGGCCTTTTGCTAATGAGGAAGGGGTTCCTGGTGTGCCCCCCTGTTCTGCTAGAAAGGCCTGGGACCCAGAGAGAGACTGACTTGGCAGAAGGCACCATAATGGACATTTCTGCAGGGACAGATCTAGAAGGGACTTTGCACTAACTTTTGGGTTTGAGAGTTTTTGTTTTGTTTTTTGAGACAAAATCTCACTCAGTTGCCCTGGGGTTGAATGCCGTGGCGCCATGACTCACAACAACCTCAAATTCTTGGGCTCAAGCAATTCTCTTATCTCAGCCTACCAAGTAGCTGGGAATACTGGCACCTAGCACAATGCCCGGCTATTTTGTGCTAGGACCGTGCTCGGCCTGTTTTTTTTTAGACAATACTCTGACTCTGTCACCTGGGGTAAAGTGCAGCGTCGTAGTCATAGCTCACTGCAACTTCAAACTCCTAGGCTCAAGTGATCTTCCTGCCTCAGCTTCCCTACTAGCTGGGACTACAAATGTGTGCCACCATGCCCAGCTAATTTTTATATTATTAGTAGGGATGGGGTTCTTGTTCTTGCTCATGTGGGTCTCAAACTCCTAAGCTCAAGCAATCCTCCTGCCTCAGCCTCCCTAGTAGCTAGGGACTATAGGTGCATGCCACCATGCTCAGCTAATTTTTATATTTTTAGTAGAGACGGGGTTTTGCTCTTGCTCAGGCTGGTTTCGAACTCCTGAGCTCCAACGATCCTCTTGCCTCCGCCTCCCAGCATGCTAGGATTATAGGCGTGAGCCACATGCTCACTCGTTGTGAAGTTGGTATTTTCTTTTCTTTTTTTTTTTTTTTTTAATATTTAGAGACAGAGTCTCACTTTATTGCCCTTGTTAGAATGCCGTGACATCACAGCTCACAGCAACGTCCAACTCCTGGGCTTAAGTGATTCTCTTGCCTCAGCCTCCTGAGTAGCTGGGACTACAAGCGCCTGCCACAATGTCTGGCTATTTTTTTTTTTTTGTTGTTGTTGCAGTTTGGTCGGGACTGGGTTTAAACCTGACACCCTTGGTACATGGGGCTGGCGCCCTACCCACTGAGCCACAGGTGCCGCCCGGAGTTGGTATATCTCTTGATGAGCCACTGTGGTACCTAGCTCAGCTCACTCTGCAGACTCTTATGTGCACCACGGGCTGGCAGCATTTGCCTGTTAGTGTTCTCCTGACCACTACCCTCTGACCTGCCCAGGCTTTGACTTCGTGCCCCTCGTTTGGTGCTGATAACTCAGTGGGAATCAAAACAGAGTTGGTCAGGGGGGTGTCCATAGCTGAATGGTTAGTACCCCGACTACACGCTCTGGGGCTGGTGGGTTCAAATCTGGCCGAGGCCTGATAAACAAAACAAATTAAAAAAAAAAAAAAAAATAGCTAGGTGTTGTGGTGGGTGCCTGTGATCCCAGCTACTAGGGAGGCTGAGGCAAGAGAATCACTTGAGCCCAAGAGTTTGAGGTTGCGCGAGCTATGATGCCATGGCACTCTACCGAGGGTGACAAAGTGAGACTGTCTCAATAAAAAAATAAAACAAAAAACAGAGTTGGCCAAAAGCGGAACGCCTGCCTGTGCTGCTGTGTTGTGGCTCCCCGCAGAGTGCCTTCCCCGCACTTTGACTTATGTTGCGCCTTTTACTTTCATTGATGGGTAATATAAAACATTGTATTTAAAATCATCTGTAGCTCCTGCTTCTCCCCTTGCTCCCTGGCCACTGCCAGCTTTCTTTGCTTATCTCTTAGCTCTGCAGCAGCATTTATTTTTGGAGGGTGGGAGGCTCAGTCCTGGATCTTTCTATAGATCCTCACTCCCTTGGTGACCTCCTCCTATCTCATGGCTTTAGGCACGAGATAGGAGTGGAGTTAGTACTACTTCACTAAGAATATACTAAGAATACTTTTGTTGGTATTCCAGGCATTCTCACGTTTACATCGGCAGCTTTCACTTCTCTGATTCTACTTGGTATGTAGACTGCTCCTCAGATCTCCGCCTGGGTGCCTGGCAGCATTCCTGACTCCACCCAAACTCATTCTCCCTGCAGTGTCTGTATCCCCAAAATTTTGTAGCCATCTTTGTAGCCCCTTCCTTCCTTCCTCCCTCCCTCCCTCCCTCCCTCCCTTCCTCTCTTCCTTCCTTTCTTTCCTCCTTCCTTTCTTCCTTTTTGGCAAATAGGAAACACAAAATGAGAGAAGCATATTTCTGTGCACAGGAAGAGACCTTATTATTTGACTTTGGCAGGGTGAGATATTTTTCAGTGGTCAACTCAAAGAAACTGCCCTGAATCAGACACAAGTATTATTAGCATTAACAGATAGTTTTCTCATAGTAGCTAAATCAGTCACTACCATTTCTTTGTCCTTAGCAGGAGGACTTATAACTATTCCTCAGTGTCCTCTGTGTGTGTGTGTGTGTGTGTGTGTGTGTGTGTGTGTGTGTGTGTGTGTGCAGGCACTTGGTATTCTAGGAGCCAGAATCTGTTTTTCATTCCAGTAGTGTGCAGCTATGGGTCACCTGGCTAATTCTGGGGCCATTCCACATTCCAGAGGCACGGAGCTGTGGTCATTTGGCATTCCAGAGGCATTCTGAAGCTGAAGGTCATTCATTATGCCATGGTTAGTTTGTCGGCCTGCAGAGCCCAGAGCCTGGTATGCTAGCTTGTGCTAGTTGAGATTGGAAAAGGCGAGGAAGATGTAACACTGCTGGGGTCAGAAAGACCGAGGTGGATAGAAAGACAGAGAAAATGAAAATTACCTGCGAGAAGTCTTAACTAATTCTCAGAGAGTGTGATGGGGCCAAGATCTGGTGCACATAAAGTGATTTTCTAGAGCAAAAAGGAAAACATAGCTTCAAATCAGATGATAAACAAGTTTCACTGACTTCCTTAATTAGATTAAAAGTATCCAACATATGGGTTCTAAAATCAGTCACGTTTGGGGTCAAATTCTGAGACTGTTTCTTACTCCTTGTATGCCTTTGAGTGAGGTCTTCATTCTCAAATTGGTTTGGAATTGGTTTCAACTGTAAAGTAGAAGCAATAAGATAATCTACCATTTTAAGATAACAATCTTAAGTTTTTAGCACAGTCCCTACCTCAAAGAAAATATCCCATAGACATTATTATTATTGAGTTTACTGGGATATAGTTGAAGGTGAAAATAGTGATAATCTTATTTAAATAATTACTTATATATATTTACTCCTTTCAATTTTCTGCTACCATATGTCAGGCACTATATTAGGCATAGAAACTATCTTGCCAAATCTGGACAGATTAAATCTGAACTGTGCTGGCGTGGTGCCTGTGGCTCGAGCGGCTAAGGCACCAGCCACATATACCTGAGCTGGCAGGTTCAAATCCAGCTTGGGCCTGTCAAACAACAATGATGGCTGTAACCAAAAAATAGCCGGACATTGTGGCGGGTGCCTGTAGTCCCAGCTACTTGGAAGGTGGAAGAATTGCTTGAGCCCAGGAGTTGAGTTGGAGGTTGCTGTGAGCTGTGATGTCATGGCACTCTACCCAGGGTGACAGCTTGAGGTTCTGTCTCAAAAAAAAAATCTAAACCGTGCTTACATAGTCACAGACTCAAGGCAATAGGCACTCTATAGCTTATTTCTAACCCCTTTGTTTAACACAAAGATCTATGGGACCTAAGGCTTGCCCCTAAGGAAACTATGACAAAAATTTAGGTAGCTATATATGTTGAGAAAGCAAAAGAAATGCATCTACTCTCCACGATAAGAAACTCAGAAGATGATCAGGCCATATTCTTATTCTCTGTGTGTGTGTGTGTGCGTGTGTTTAGGGACAGGATGAATACAGAGAGGGGTAAAGAAAGAACAGAGTCTGCAGCTTTTCTACCAGCACAGGTTTGTTCACATAAACCAGGGAGGGGGTCTTCACCCTGAGTGGAAATCTACCTGCTTGTATGGCCAGCATAGGCAGGAAAATTCATTTGGGGCTGATTTGGGGCAATGTTAGGGCAGAGCTTGCTAAGGCAGGAAAAGTTTGTTTAAGGTGGGGTTTAGCAGGTTAAGGCAGGAAAGCCCATTTGTAGTTTTATTCTTCTGGGGCCTAGCAGGATAAACCTCCAAGATATGGCCCTTTCCTTGCAAAGGGGCTAGTTGGGCCCATCTCTGAAATCTGGCCCTTTCTTCTGCAAGGGGCTGGTCCAGCCCATCTCTGAGATAGTCCCTTCCCTTACAGAAACCTGAGTTCCTTGAATAGGGCCTGGCACTGGGTCTCACCTCACGGTAGTCTGCTTCTCTCAGTGTGTAAAGACATTCCTTAGGTCTGTCCCCAAAGCTGTTGTGGTGGTGGCACAATAGCTGTAGCATCCTCAGCATTACTACCGATCCAGGTACGAGAGATGCTTGATTTTCTTTAGCAGTATGAGCCTTCTTCTGCAAGGAACAAAAAGAAAAAGGAAAAAGAAAAGTATTTCATTTGCTTTTCCTTTTATTGTTCCTATAAATGGGCATAATCTGATAATCTGCCTTCATGGAGTGCTAAAATGAAGTGCTAAGTATTGGAGCAGAATATACATGCACAGCAAATACGGACCACCAAGCCAAGGAAAGAAATTGTTCTCTATGCTTTTTTTTTTTTTTTTTTTTTTTTGCAGAAGCAAGCCAGACTCTCTGAAGGTGGACAGCAGTAGTGGGGGAAACATCACCCCAAACTACAGGGAAGTTCTATGTGATTTGCTTCAATGTTGGGAGCTAGGACTTCAGGAGATGCTGTTCCCACAGAAGCCCTAACTGTGCCCCAGCTGGGAAGTAAGAGAAACAAGTGGTGGCATGCACAGACAGAGATCTGCAGAGGTTGCAGGGCCTGCTTCAGAGGGTCTTAGCGGACGGCCCACAAATGCACTGGGCTGCTTGTTAAAAGAGAATTCCATAATCCTCACCAGGAGAGGGTCTCCTCAGAGTAACTCTTAGTGGCATCTAAGAAATAAGGGTCAAAGTTTCTATCATATGGCTCTCAAGAGAAACAACAAATCAAGTTGAAAAGGGATTCTAAGAAAACATCTTGTGATTCTTTGGTGCATTTGTTGACTCCTTACTCCGGAAAAAAAACCCAAAAAACAGAAATTTAAGTTTGAAGGAAAAATGTTAAATTTCCTGCCAGGGCGAACCTGTATGTGGTAGGGACTTCAACTTACAGAACTTGAGCATCCCCCTTCAGGAGAGAATACAAAAATATAACCCTCTAAATTTGACATAAAGATAATCTTCATATGAAATTAGAAAAGACTTTATAACACATAATAGAGCTCATCAGCTAGCGATGCTGAAACATAAACAAATATTTTACAAAATTAGGAAAAACCTACTTTTTCTTTAAACTTATATGTCACACTTCTATAATATTGTCCATATCGTCCAGAGAAAGACACCTGCAAACTTCTGGTATCTTTATCTGATGACATGTTTGTATCCGTTTTTATAGAGAGATTAGAAAGTTAATTCACATTTTTCCTTCAGATAGATATTTTTAATTGACAGTTTGATAAAGTTCCATTTAGCTTCATAGTTTCTGATTGAGAATTAATAAATAAATATTTAGCATTAATATCTTTTTGGAACACTTTGCATCCAATTTCCTTGATCTTTGAGTGTTCAGATTTCAGGGAATTCCAAGTTTTTGTGCAGTGATATACCTGACATGTTGTTTGCACTGCTAATACCACCACCATTCATCACCGGTTTGCAGTAATGCACCATTCATTCACCGGTCCACAGTGTATTGTTGAACTATTATTTTTATGCTGACTTTGTTGATGTCTGCATGTAGTCCACAGAAAATCAGCAGGAACTGAACGAGAACACACAGAAGTTTGATTGAGTGAGGTAATTCTGATCAATGTAAGAGATAAATGATGACATCATCTCAAAGGCACACAAAAAGACATGGAACCATCCTTTTATGTTTTGGAAATAGACACCTGTTGATTTATCACTAAACTTACAAAAAATACAATCAAGTGTTAATAGTAAGATCATTAATATTAGAAACAGACAACTGTCCCTTTGAATCTTAGCTCTGCCCCTAATAATCTGTGAAATATTGCTAACAACGATGAGACACGAAAATGATAATATATTATACAAAAACATACCCCATAAACCCCACAAATTACATACCCAATTAAAATTCCCTTTAGCTGGATGCAAAAATGTCCACACCACTGGATACAAAGTAAAGTATAACAGAAGGAGATTCAGAGGAAAAAGAGGCAGTAGCCTTGGCCAATTATACAATGGAATATTTTTCTTTTGAAAATTCTAGAAAAACAAAACTACAACTCATGACCTCATGATTGCTAGCACAACCCCCTGGGAGCCTGAAGCTTAAATTTCATTTTCCTCCTGGTATGTCTGACTGTGCTTCTTGCAGTTTCCATGGAGCTCACATTCTAGTTGGAGGAGACAGACAATAGACACATCAACAAAATTAAGGAATGGCCAATTTCAGATATTTATTGTTCTAGGAACAAAATGAAGTAGTACATATGATAAGGCATTACTGCAGGCCAGGGCAGAAGCAGGTGGACTCAGGGAGGACTTAGCTGAGGAACCAACGTGGAGCTGAGCTCTGTGGCAGAAGAATTGTAAACTTCCACAACAACAGCTGGAAGGCCCCCGAGTTGGGTGACTGGTCCAAACTCCCACAGCAAGTCCGTGGCAGAGCTGAGACCATGGTTAAGATATTTTGAACCGAACTAATGTCCTTTGCTACCACTCAGCAATTTTATGTTAAGATATAACTTCAGGCATGGCTCCTGTATCTCAGTGGTTAGGATGCTGGTCACATACCCAGGGGCTGGAGGGTTCAAACTTGCTCCAGGCCTGCTATAAAAAACAACAATGACAACTACTACAAGCAAAAAATAGCTGGGCGTTGTGGCAGGTGTCTTTAGTCCCAGCTACTTGGGAGGCTGAGGCAAGAGAATCACTTGAATCCAAGAGTCAGAGTTTGCTGTGAGATGTGATGCCACAGCACTCTACCGATGGTGCCATAACGAGACTCTGTCTCAAAAAAAAAAAAAAATATATATATATATATGTATATATACATATGTATACACACACACACACATATATATATATATATTTATAAATAACTTTAGACAACTCTTCCATCCTCTACTAAGTTTAAGTATACACACACACACACACACATATATATATATATATATATATATATAAATAACTTTAGACAACTCTTCCATCCTCTACTAAGTTTAAGTATACACAAACACACACACACACACACACAAAAATATATATATAAATATATATATATATAAATATAAATATAAAAAAAAAAAAATAGACAAC
>CAUYPK010135946.1:0-26821 GCA_963574355.1 Loris lydekkerianus
AATCTTTTCCCCACTGAATGTTTTTAATTGGCTTGTCAAAGATCAAATAACGGTAAGTAGCTGGATTCATCTTTTGGTTCTCTATTCTGTCCCAGACATCTACTTCTCTGTTTTTGTGCCAGTACCATGCTGTTTTGATCACTATGGATTTATAGTACAGTCTTAGGTCTGGTAGCGTGATTCCTCCTACCTTGTTTTTATTTCTGAGTAATGTCTTGGCTATTCGAGGTTTTTTCTGATTCCATATAAAATGAAGTATTAATTTTTCAAGATCTTTAAAATATGACAATAGAGCTTTAATAGGAATTGCATTAAAATTACATATTGCTTTGGGTAGTACAGACATTTTAACAATGTTGATTCTTCCCAGCCATGAGCATGGTATGTTTTTCCATTTGTTAACATCTTCAGCTATTTCTTTTCTTAAAGTTTCATAGTTCTCTTTATAGAGATCTTTCAAATTCTTTTTTAGATAAACTCACAAATATTTTATCTTCTTTGGCACTACTTTGAAAGGAATAGAGTCTTTGACTGTTTTTTCTGCTTGGCTATTGTTGGAATATTTAAAGGCTACAGATTTATGGGTATTGATTTTGTAGCTTGAGACATTGCTATATTCCTTGATTACTTTTAAAAGTTTTGTAGTAGAATTCTTAGTGTTTTCCAGATATACGATCATGCCATCTGAAAAAGTGAAAGTTTGATCTCTTCTGACCCTATGTGGATACCCTTGATTGCCTTTTCTTCCCTAATTGCAATGGCTAAAACTTCCAGTACAATGTTAAAGAGCAATGGAGACAATGGGCAACTTTGCTTGGTTCCTTATCTGAGTGGAAATGATTTCAATTTAACTCCATTCAATATGATATTGGCTGTGGGTTTGCTGTAGATGGTCTCTATTAGTTTAAAAAATGTTCCTTCTATACCAATTTTCATAAGTGTGCTGATCATGAAGGGATGCTGAATATTGTCAAAAGCTTTTTCTGAATCAATTGAGAGAATCATATGGTCTTTACTTTTTAGTTTGTTTATGTGCTGAATTACATTTATAGATTTACACATATATTGAACCAGCCTTGAGACCCTGGGATAAATCCGACCTGGTCATGGTGTATAATTTTTTTGATGTGTCTGCTCATGTTCCTTAAGGGCACCTTAAAGGCCATACTGCTTCATGATTTGTTTCCTGTCTGTCTGAGCACATATCACTTAGTTATTTGTTGGCTTCTTTGCTTCACTGCCTGTTGTCTCCTTTAGTGAGTCATATGAGGAGAGATGAGTTTTGCCGAGGTCACAATTGTTCCTCCTAAGCCTAACACAAGGTCTGTGTATGTTAGGCCGCTGATAAATATCTATTGAGGGTTAAGAATAAATTTCAACTTACTGATGCCACTGCAAAGGGCTGTTTCTTCCTGGGTTTAGGCACCAGGTCATGAGATATCTTGACTTCTCTGATGAGGAGAGGTGAGGGTGTTCTGAAGCTAATGATGCCTAAGTTTCAAGGCCTTTTCTTTGCATAGGTTTCTTCTAAGGCAATGTGATCAACAAGAACATGTGTTTTAGAAAAATTTACGAAAGTAAGTATCCTCTTACATGTGAGCTGTTATAACAAAATACCATAGAGCAGGTGGTTTATAAAGGACAGGAATTTCTTTCTCACAGTTTGGAGGCTGGGAAGTCCTGGATCAGAGCATTGGCAGATTTAGCTTCTGCTGTCTGGTGAGGGAGTCTGCTTCCTGGGTTGTAGATGATGTCTTTTTTTTTGTAACCTCACAAGGCCAAAGGGATGAAGAAGCTCTTTGGATGTCTTTTATGAGCACTAATCTCAACCAGGAGGACTCTGCCCTCATGGTTTTATACCCTAATAGCATCATGCTGAAGGTTAGGATTTCAACCTATGAATTGAAGAGACAGAGTCAGACCCTTGCAGTAAGATTTAAATAATGTTTTCTTCCCCTTCCATAGAGCACTGTTTTCCTTATGTATCAATCATGTTTTTTCCCTTATCTTCTGTATTGTATGATGCTTTGACATCTTGGGACATTGCTAACCAGGAAGGGACTAATTCCTAGAGAGAGCAACTTACTCCCCCATGAGCACACCTTTCATGTGCTAACCAACTGATCCAAAGCCCACATCCCAACCACCTCCTTTATGGCACCCTTACTGAGTAAGCCTATTCCCCTGCCCTAGTCACAATCACCACAGGGCCAACCACCAGCCAACTCAGCCCCTAACACCCCAGAGCCTAGAGCCTGCTGGAATTATTCATACCAGCTGATCCTAAGCCTGCTCACTCTGCCTCACTCATTTTTTCCATCAAAAAACACAATAAAAGCTTTTGACTACATTGTCCTCTGGCTCCTTCTGTCCCCTGGCCAGTCCTGGAACTTCCCCATGTGACCAAGAGTGCCCTGTAACTCCCATCTCTAGGGATCTGTGAATGCAACAAAGGTCATACTTCAGAGTCATTTTCGTGTCTGGGTGTCTTACTACACCTCATTAAAATCTTTTTTTTTTTTTTAATTAAATCATAGCTGTGTACATTAATGCCATCATGGGGCACCATACACTGGTTTTATAGACCATTTGACATATTTTCAGTACACTGGTTAACAGCCTTCCTGGCATTTTCTTAATTATTGTGTTAGGACATTTGTATTCTACATTTAGTAAGTTTCACATGTACCCTTATAAGATGCACTGTAGGTGTAATCCCACCAATCACCAATCCCTCCCTCTGCCCATCCTCCCCCCTCCCTCCCCTCCCTCTCTCCCTTCTCCATATTCTTAGGTTATAACTGGGTTATAGCTTTCATATGAAAGCCATAAATTAGTTTCATAGTAGGACTGAGTACATTGGATACTTTTTCTTCCATTCTTGAGATACTTTACTAAGAACATGTTTCAGCTCCATCCATGTAAACATGAAAGAGGTAAAGTCTCCATCTTTCTTTAAGGCTGCATAACATTCCATGGTGTACATATACCACAATTTATTAATGCATTCATGGATCAGTGGGGACTTGGGCTTTTTCCATGACATAGCAATAATGAATTGGGCTGCAATAAACATTCTGGTACAAATATCTTTGTTATAATGTGATTTTTTGGTCTTCTGGATATATACCTAGTAGAGGAATTATAGGATTGAATGGCAGGTCTATTTTTAGATTCCTAAGTGTTCTCCAAACATCTTTCCAAAAGGAATGTATTAGTTTGCATTCCCACCAGCAGTGCAGAAGTGTTCCCTTTTCTCCACATTCATGCCAACACTGGTAATTTTTTGTTGCAGTTTGGCCAGGGCCAGGTTCAAACCTGCACCCTTGGTATATGGGGGTGGCGTCCTACTCACTGAACCACCAGAGCTGCCCTACTTTTTTTTTTTCTTTTTTTTTTTTTTGTAGAATATTTCTCTTTTTGAGCTTGTCTATGTTTGCTTGTGATTGGTTTGAGGCTCTGCTTTTTAGACTGGAACTTTGCCGGGGCAATGGTGTGTTCTTTACGGTATCAGATTTGCCTCATACAATGTTCACCTGTCCTTTACTGATGATCTTAATTTTGGTAACCACTTAAGATATGGTCCAATTTTTCTACCACATGATTACTATTATTTTTCTCTTGTAGGGAGACACTTTAAGACCAGGCAAACAGTCTCCTCATTAAAGTCTCCCATAGAGTTGGCATCTATTGATGAATGATGAACCTTGTCTATTCTAATCTTTACTATGGTGGTTGTAAAATGATTTTCTAACTCTAGCAATTCCTCCACATTTACCAGTAGGCTCTTGGCATTCTGTCAGCAAGAGCCTTTCTTTTTCTCTTAAGTAATTATTAGTATGAGCTCCTGAGTTCCTATTTTCCCCCCATTGGTTTATCATTCATTACTGTTCTTTTTTTTTTGAGACAGAGCCTCAAGCTGTTGCCCTGGGTAGAGTGCTGTGGCATCACAGCTCACAGCAACCTCAAACTCCTGGGTTCAAGTGATTCTCTTGCCTCAGTCTCCCAAGTAGCTGGGACTACAGGCACCTGCCACAATGCCCAGCTGTTTTTTGGTTGTAGTTGTCATTGTTGTTTGGTGGGGCCAGGCTGGATTTCAACCCACCAGCTCTATTGTATGTGGCTGGTGCCTTAGCCACTTGAGGTACAGGCACCAAGTGTTCTTAATTGGTGCTCCAATTGCCTTGGATTTGACCAGTAGGTGAACTTCTTAGCTGGTTCCTGAGCCTTTGTGACATGTGTATCATATGTTTGATCACTTGCTTCCTTCTGGTGTCACAGGATGTCCCAGGCTCATCAGGTACCCACCTGTGTGGCTCAGGCTTATCATTCTGAATAGCTCCTCTCTAGTCATGTGCTTGGAACCTACTGGGTTGTTTAGGGCTAGTTTCCATTTTACCAAAGGGTCTCACACTATTCTGTTCTTTGTGTTTATATGTGTTTTTTATGTATTTGTTCAGTTTTCCTTTTTTTCTGGATGTCAGGCAAATGTGACTTTGGAAAGTCCTTCCAGCTTCAGCTTACTTAAATTGCTGCTCCTTAAGTTTTATTGGCTGGAAAATGAAAGAGCCAAACTTGCTAAGTTCTGTGTAAAGCAAAAGTGAATGGGCTATGAGTGAGGGCCCAAAGGACATGATTATGAGCAAAGAGTATGAGCTTGAATGAAGCACTAACTTTGTTGTTTAACTTGGTTTCTCAGGAATCACCTGTGGAGTTTTTAACATGTGCTTATACTGGGTCTCACCCCTGGAGATTTGATTAGTTAGTCTGGGGTAGGGACTGATGGTACAGAGTTTCACAAATTCTCCTAATGACGGTAAGGTTAAAATAGGGTTGAGAACAGCTACTATAAAGAATTAAATGTACCCAAAAAGTCTATAATCTTGGATCTTTAATAGAGAGCTTATATAGTGAATTGGTCCAAGTCTTCTAAGTTTTTAAAAATCTAAACTTGTTTAACATGATAGAGTTCTAGAGCTAGAAGAAACTAGAGATTATCTAGTCTGATGTAATCTTTATGGATAAGCTAATCTAGGACCCAAGAGGCAAAGTGACTGGTCCGAGTAACAGCACTGTGTATTTCATTGTAAAGGAATCTGTTCCTTCAAGCCAGGGCTTTTAAGAATGCGATGCACAGGTTTCCAGCGTCAGAATCACTAATAGGTTTTGTTCAAGTGGAGATGACTGTGCTTCACCCAGACCTACTGGATGTCGGGGTGGTGTCTGAGTACCAGGGAACCCATGTTTTCCAAAAGTTTCCCAAATGCTGCTTATAAACACCAAAGTTTGAAAATCACTTCTCTATATGAATTATTTACTTCAATGAAGGAGAACCCAGTTATTTATCATAAATGGTTTAAAGACATAAATAATAGATAAAGAACAAGCTGCAATTCAGTGCCAATGTTAATTTTTAATAAATCCATAAAGCACACCCTAGTATTTCTTTTGTGTAGCATGCTAGTGTAAGTAAAACTCCATGCCTTTATAATGATTATGTAAAAATATTTAACTTTTCCTTTAGAAAAGATGTATAGAATTCATGTGTACTTGTGAAATTCACTTGAGCACATTAACTCCATCAGATAGAGATAACTGTAACACAAAGAAAATTGAATATAGCCTTTATCTTGATTTGGTTTTAGGATTTTATCCCATTTGCTTTCACTTTATCATTTGAGCTCTCTCTGCCTCTCTTTCTTTCTCTGATTTTGCTAAAGGTAAGTTACATACATTATATATAATGTCCCTACATACTTTAGTGTAAATTTCTTAAGGTAGTGTTCTTTTACATAGCCACAGAACAGTTATCAACTTAGCAAATTTAGGATGGAATTTAGGATGGATACAATGTTTTATTCTTTTATTTTCCAGTTTTGTTGATTGACCTGAAGAGACTCTCAGTGTTATCCTGCAGAAGAGCACCAATTATTTACAGTACCTTAAGGTTAATCCCTATCAGAGAGTTGGAGAAAATACAGGTCATCTTCCTAATACCTATGGCCATGAGTGACTGCTGAGCCCAGATTGAGGGTATTGGCATCCTTATGGAAATGAGGCACTATTGGTTATCACAAAGTTGAAATGGTCTTAAAACGCAGAAGTTTTATCCTGATGAAATGTTATATGAATGTCACGTCAATGTGTCCTCCAGGGAACCCACCAGTAAATGGGATTTGTTAGCTGGATTTCATCAAAACTAAAAAGAATAAAAAGAATGAACTACAAAAAGTAGAATAATATTATATAACCAAACAAAAATCCTCAACAAGCCCTCAAAAAGATTAGGATGGATCAATGCACTATTTCCAATGGTAACTTTGATATAGTGTTTTGAAAAAAAAAATCCCCCCCACTCTTACTGCCCAGTAAATCCAGAGCTGAATCAGATTACTCTTTCCTTTCCCAAAGCTGTACTTCGTGCTCTTCTCACCTTGTTTTTTTTTTTCTTTTTCTTAAATTGGTGTTTTGACAATTTATGTGTTTTGAGAGTTGGTGCATGTTTGGGAATGATGCTCACTTACCTAACAGCCTTTACATGTTTTGGGGATGCTGAGCACCTCCTTACAGAATATAACTGAAGTACCAGACTTCCCAAGTTGGCAGCGAAGGGTCAGGGAGACAGCAACTGAAATACGCCACTTCCTTATTTCAGTATTAATATTTCTAGAAACATCAATGAGTTCTTTGAGAATATTAGTGAGGTTTACTCTAGCATCTCAGATTTCGTTAGGCCTACTGCCTCAGGGATCACGTGGCCCCTGTCTTGCAAGATCACTGAGAAGTTATTGAGTTTACCACCATCCTCAATGGGAACGTGTAAGATCTTGGAGTGGGGGTAGGTCCATAGAAACATTGGTCGTATAAGGTTCAAGGAGGCATAGTATAGTGTGTGGAGTAGGAAAGGGGGGAGAGTTTATGGGCTGTAGAAATATTGAAAAAATGCAAACAGATGTTTTTCTTGTGTGTAGTATGAAATGCTTCATGTCACACCACCGATGAGTCCACCAGATGTCCTCAAGACCAGTCCTGTGGCTGATGCTGCCGGCTGGGTGGACGTGGATAAAGAAACTCTGCAGCACAAGAGGTACCCAAACGTGTTTGGGATTGGGGACTGCACCAACCTTCCCACATCAAAGACCGCTGCTGCAGTCGGTAAGATAACCAGCTCTGTTTATCTCTCTCTCAAACTGACTGGGCACAGTCAGAATAAAAGCAAGAGTTTGGCCTCAACACCATTCTGTTAATAATGAAGAAGCTTTTTGTGGCTTAAAAATGATGTTGACTTCCTAAGATAGAAGAAAGTTGTCAATGAACGTAGTATTATATAAAGAAGTAAGTACTTTCTGAATGCTTTTCCCCATGGTAGCACGATCTGATTTGCCTTTTCTAGGTCAGAGGGGTTGTTTTCAGAAGAGGCATTAGAGGGCATTGCTTTCCAGCTTTCTGGAATTGTGCTTTTTCTTCACCTCTGATGCCAGATGGCTTGGCAGTTTTTCTTCTGTCTGAAGCAGCATAAAGCTAGGGAAGCATTTGTTTTCCTAGAAAACTCATGCAAGTCAATGAAAGCTTGCAGACCAAAAAATCGTTCTGTCAAGACAAATATGGTGGAGCGTGCCCTGATTGGTACACGATTAAGCCCTCAGCCTGGAAAACTAAATTCTTTACTTCGATGTTCTGCACCAGCAGTGATAGGGAGAATTGCCTTTCAGATTCTGTCCTCTACAGACAGAACTGTCTTCTCTGGATGATATAAAACGCAGGCCTCCCTTCTGAATGGTATGGTAGTGTTTTGTATGAATTAGACATCTGTGGAATGTGATGTGTTACTTTTTCTATTTCAACCTTAAGAAAGACTTTCTTGCAAAACTACCAAATACCTTTTTTATTATTAATAGTAACTTCCTTCTAACTTTTTATTTAAAAAATCTCAAACCTATGAAAATTTTGCAAGTATAGTAGGTACTCATATGTCCTTTAGGTTTTAACCAATTAATAATAATTTCTGAAATTTGCTTCATCACTCTATGGACTTTTTTTTTTTGCTGAGTCATTTGACAGTAAGTTTAGACATCATGATACTTCAGCTCTCCTAAGAGACAGCACGTTCACCTCCACATCCCTCAATATAAGATGTTGTATGTTAAAATCATCTCAGGTACAATCCAGTTCTAGATTTTTCCAAAGCTAGAATTTCTTTAGTTTTCCTAAAAATGTCCTTTGTAGCTCTTCCCTCCCATTAAATCTGGCCAGTTAAGGCCTACCCACTGCACTAGTCATGTGTCTTTGGTTGCCTTTAATATAGATAGGCCTTCTGATTATTGTTTTACTTTTGTAACACTGGTATTTTTCAAGAGTCTAGGCTAGTTATCCTGTGGAACATCCCACAATTTAGAATTATCTAGTTTTTTGTTTTTTCTTATTTTCAGGTTATATGTTCTAGCAGGACTCTCCATGCACGAGGCTGTGTACCTCCCTCTTCAGGGGACTGTCATGTCATTAGTTTGTTTTGTCTTCCGTGAAGCTAGATTTTATCACTGGGTAGAGGGGTGCCTGCTGATTTTTTGGTTGTAAAAGCACCTTTTCCATTTGTAATTTATAGGTAGTTTGTGGGGTGATACTTTGAATTTACATTCGCTTAGTGTAAACCTGCTGAATTTATGTGGTGAAAATACCTGTAGTGTGAGGCCCAGATTTCTAAACTTTCAACTTACTTCAAAAATTTAATTCAATGTTTCAAATAGATAATATTAAATACAATTAAACAAAAATTTATGTGAAAACTCTTGCTCCCAGTCCTGCCATCCATCTGCTCTGTTTCTGCATTCCCCCAAACCACAGAGAGAGCGATCCCCCTTTTTTTTTTTTACATCTGTTTCTCTCAGTCTTTATTGTGTGGTTGCTACAGAACTGATTAAATGAGTCCACTCTTACTGTATATTTGGGTTGTTTCTAACCTGTCCTTATTTCAAGCATAGTAGTGAATGTTCTTCTTTATGTGTTACTTCACACGTGGGAAAGTCTATTTTCTCTTCTTATCAATGTCTAAATAACAATAGTGTTAGCTTTCCCTAAGTAGATCTGCATTTCTTCTTGGATTTTCCTCTCCAAATCCTCTGAGTTTCCTGAGGCAATGGGATACTTGTTTCACCAATCCATGGTTGGGTTTACTTGTCACCCAGTCTCTGTCCAGACCACTCCACTTTTGTGAGTGCGACACTGTCTTGCCCCATTGAATCTTACTTTCCTGGGGTGTGTATGCTGCTTCCTCTAATTCTCATTGCCTCAGGATTCTCCTTTAACTACTCACAGCACAGCCAAAATCAGGATGTGGACTTTCATAACAGTTAACTGAAGGCTTGGGAGTGATGGAAAGGGACTGTAATACAGGAAAACCCAGAACTCTTGTACAACAGCACACGTGCATACTTTAAACCTGGACACCGATTGTGACTGCTCCCTGGGTCAGCAGGCTGGCCCTCTATGTGGGCACCCACTGGACACCCTCTTTCCTTTTGCATTGGCCTTATGCTGTGCTGCAGCCACCTCCTCAGGTGTTCTCAGCATAATTCCAAACTCCATTATGGTCTTTGAAGAGAAATAAAGTTTTCCAAAAGGGAAATAGAATCTTTAGAGATATTGCTTTGCTCACAATGAAGATAGCCATGTAATATTTTTTAAGCAGAGTTGTTTATACCTCACTTTTTTGGAACCCTCTCATTTTAGGAAAAACCTCATTGCTTTTTTTTTTTTTTTTGAGACAGAGTCTCACTATGTTGCCTTTGGTAGAGTGCTGTGGTATTATAGCTCACAGCAACCTCAAACTCTTGGGCTTAAGTGATTCTCTTGCCTCAACCTCCCAAGTAGCTGGAACTACAGGCACCTGCCACAACGCCCGGCTACTTTTGGTTGCAGTTGTCATTGTTGTTTGGCAGGCTGGGGCTGGGTTCCAACTTGCCAGCTCCGATGCATGTGGCTAGCGCCCTAGCTGCTGAGCTATAGGCGTTAAGCCCTCATTGCTTTTTGATCTAGGTGCCAGCAAACTACAGCTTGTGGGGCAGATGCAGCCCCCCTGCCTGCTTTTATATAGCTGGCTAAGAATGGTTTCCATAGGTGAACATTTACAATCCATTTGATGACAGGGAATATTAAAACTTTTTCCAATCCAATTTTTCTGCTGCTTGCATATTCCCCACCTCTTATTTATTTTGGGCAGGAAAGACGTTGGTGGATTACTTGTAATTATCCTACAGTTTTAAAAGAAAAACATAAATATGAATTCACCTGGTGGCTTTATTATCTATTTTAGGTTATATAAAATAAACCTAAAAAAATTATTTTTGTTTATAAATAAAAAAAAAAATCCTTATGTCAGAAGAGGTCCAAAATAGAATCTGAAAGTGTTAATTCCTTTTCTCATTCTAAGAAAAAGAATTCCATTCTTCTTATTAGCAGAGCTATACTAAAAAATGATGATTACATTTGGGGTTTTATCAATAATACTTTTTTCGTGGAAATTTGCTTTTCTTTTATTATGTAAAATTTTTGATTTTTGCCTCTTGGCTCTCAAGGTCTAAAATGTTTCTTTACAGAAAAGTTTGTTAACTCCTGATTTGAGGGATTATAGAACAGCCACTGTAATAAGCATTTGACAATGTAAAGGCAACCCATCTTTTCTCAAAAGTAAATCCTATATTTTACCTTTAGAGATACAACTTGCTTATATCTTTAAAAGGGCAATCTTAATTATTCAAAATTGAATACAGACTGGGATTTGGTAATATTAAAGAATTATTGCTAATATTTTGAAGTGTGAAAATGCATTGCATTGGTGTTAAAAATATTTGCCATCCATCTGGGCGAATTGGTGTGATATCCATTCTAAAACTATTTCATGTGTGATGGGATGTATGAAACAAAAATAGAGTTTAAATATCTTCATAATAAAAAAGGCAATCTCCCTACTCTTGCTATCAACCCCCCAAAACAGGCTGGGTGTGGTGGCTCACACCTATAATCCTAGCACTCTGGGAGGCCGAGGCGGTGGACTGCTTGAACTCAGGAGTTTGAGACCAGGCTGAGCAAGAGCAAGACCCTGTCTCTACTAAAAAAATAGAAAAACTAACTGGATGTTGTGGTAGGCTCCTCTAGTTCCCAGCTACTTGGAAGGCTGAGGTAGGAGGATGGCTTGAACCCAGGACTTTGAGGTTGCTGTGAGTTAGGCTGATACTACAACACTCTACTCAGGACAACAGAATGAGACTCTGTCTCAAAAACAAAACAAAACAAAACAAAAAAACCAAACCAAAAATATATATACAGTTGTCTCTCTGTATCCACTAGGGATTGGTTCTAGGACCTACAGGCAGATACTAAAATTTGTGGATGCTCAAGTCCCTGATAAAATGGTATAGTATTTATATATAACCTATGCACACCCTCCCATATACTTTAAATCATCCCTAGAGTACTTATAATACCCAATACAATGTAAATATTACGTAAAGAGTTGTTATGTTGTTTAAGAAATAATGATAAGAAAAACGTTTGTGTATGTTCAGTACAGATGCAATTTTTTTTCTGAAAAATAATTTTTTTTTGAGGTAGAGTTTTGCTCTGTTGCCTTCGCCAGAGTGCAGTGGCATCATCATAGCTTACTACAACTTTAAACTCCTGGGCTTACACAATCCTCTTGCTTCAGCCTCCCAAGCAGCTGGGACTACAGTCATGTGCCACCACACGGTGCTAATTTTTCTCTTTTTAGTAGAGATGGGAGTCTCATTCTTGGACATGATGGTCTTGAACTGAATTCAAGCAATCCTCCTGCCTCAGCCTCCCAGAGTGCTAGAATTATATGTGTGGGCCATTGCACCTGACTATTTCTAAATATTTTTGATGCATATTTGGTTGAATAAATCTATAGATGCAGAACCCATGGATACTTAGGGCTAACTGTGTGTATGTGTGTGTGTGTGTATGTATTTGTGGGGTGGGGAGAGACACACACATTCCCCTCTATATGTGTATATCAGTCTGGTCTACCCTCAGCCAAGGCAATCCAGTAGAGAGAAAAGCCCAGTGTTTTGCCTAATTGGATATGCCTGAAGCTACCAATCCAGGTGTCTGTGAACAGGGACACAGGGATATTCTGGTGGCCAAGGGACACTGGGCACATAGACCACGCTGACCAGTAGAGGATAGGTTGGGTTAGGGTCATCCTTACCTGCCAGAGAGAGCTGGCTCTTTGGTTATAAACCCATGGAGACATCTTTGTAGACGCTGGATGAGCCAAAGACCCCTGTCTGGTAGTCAGGAACTTTAAGTTTAAGAAGGTTATGTTTAGTGGTAGTTTAGAGCAGTGATTTTCAACCTGGATGCCACAGTACTGAGGAGATCTTAGATGTGCTGCTTTTAAAGATCATTGATTGAATTAGTTTTGGAAGGAGTATGTTCTTCTTTTTGACTCTTTCTTTTTGATCAGCATAATTTAAGTGTGCTATGGAAGTTTATAGGTTCAAGTGTGCCATGAGATAAAAATGGTTGAAAAATTGAGGGGTTTAGAGGGATAGGGGAATGGAATCTTTTAAACTTGGTTGCATTCACATTATCTGCAAATTAGTTTGCATTGAGACTATTTTTCTGACTTTAATATTTCTCTTGCAGCTGCCCAGTCAGGGATACTTGATAGAACAATTTCTCTGATTATGAAGAATCAGACACCAGTGAAGAAGGTTTGTATGCTTTGTAAGAATCACTGTCTCAGTTATCTTCTTCCATTCTGCGTGAAAGTCATGTTTACCCCTAATTTTGCCACTTTCTTAATTAGTTACTCTAATATGGGCTCTTCAGTTTTTGTCTTTAGTATTATTTTTTGTTACATAATTTGTATTTTTCAGAGTATAAAAGTTAGAATATTCAAAAAGGAAAAAATTGCAACCATGAAGAGAAAATAATAATTTCTAGAGTTTCTACATACTATCACAAAAACCATCTACTTTCCAACTCAGTCTCATTTATATTTTTAGTATGATGGCTACACATCGTGTCCACTGGTGACTGGCTACAACCGTGTGATTCTTGCAGAGTTTGACTACAAAGCTCAGCCACTAGAAACCTTCCCCTTTGATCAGAGCAAAGAGCGACTTTCCATGTACCTCATGAAAGCTGACCTGATGCCTTTCCTGTACTGGAATATGATGCTAAGGTAAGTTCATTGCTTGGTTCCTGGGTGAGAAGAGACTTGCAGCACATCTGTTCCCCCACAAAAGATGAAGCCTCTTTGCTTCATTATTGGCAATGACCAAGTCTTCTGTCTTCCATGGTCTGGAATAATAGTAAATCACTTTCACATGTCAAGTACTTTCTCATTTGCTACCTGACTTTTGTTTTTATTTTGTTATGGGAAAAATAAGACAGTGATGAAGAGCATAGACTTTGGAGTCAGGCCTATTTTGAGTTGTGCTTTTGCTATTTACTAGCTGTGTGTCTTAGGGAAAGTTGTTTAAACTATCTGTGTTTAATTTTCTTATCTTCAAAATGAAAATAACATTTCTTACCTGACAAGACAGAGATTAATGAGATATCACATAAAGAGAAAGGTACATTGTAGGCATTCAATAAATAAACAGGGTAATAATTGTTAATAATTCCTTTTCTTTGTTCCCCCCAAATGACAATCTCATTTGATCTTTCCAAACCCATATGAGATAGATATGTCAGGTATCTATAGTAGTGCATCTCAACCAAGAGTGATTTTGCCCTGCAGGGGATGTTTGGTAATATCTGGAGGCATTTTTTGGTTGTCATAATTGGAAAGGTGCTACTGGCATCTAGTAAGCTGAGGCCAGGGATACTGCTAAAATCCTATAATATACAGGTCGAGCCCCACCACAAAGAATTATCTAGTTCAAGATGTCAATAGGACTGAGGATGAGAAATCCTGACTTACAGTTAAATACTGAGGAAATGAAACCAGAAATAGTAGTTTGCATGCAGCGGAGGCTTCATACAGGTTTGCTAAATTGCATCAGCATGCTCAGGCTGGCACAGCAAGTCACTGTCAAAGCTGGGACTCAAAGCAGGTCATCACTTCTTAGTCATGGGAGCTTTCTACCTCATTAGTCAAATCTTGCTTTCCATGCTGATAAGCATGCTCTGTGAGCCGCCTGGCTTCCCCATCAACCTCCTGCTGGCTGAAGTCACCCCATCTCTTTTGCTGCACGTATCTTTTCCATGTTATTTCTTTCAGGGGTTACTGGGGAGGACCAGCCTTTCTGCGGAAATTGTTTCATCTGGGTATGAGTTAAGGATGGCTCAGCTCTTTCTCATCTTGGATGGCTTCTGGATCAAAATGACCAAGAGGAATACAAAAGACTTGCAACCTAAGCCTGTAAAGAGTTTCTTGCCGGATAATGGTGACCAAATGCCTGTGTCTTCAGTACTTTGAACAGTCACCACATGGGCTGCCCAGGATGGCTTGATTTGAAAATATTGAAATGAAAGAACAGACTTCTATTTTCTAAATAAAAGTTTTTCATTGATTGAATTCCATGAGATAATTTTATCTTGACTCTTAGGAGTGAAAAGTTAAGCACTTGGGAGAAAAAGATGGTGGTGGTGGGAGACCTTCTTTATCATCCACTGTTAGATGATGGGTATTCAGCTATGGATATTCAGCTGATAGCTGGCGTAATTCATAGAGCCTATGGGGATTCACAGAGAAGAGTCATTCCAAGGACCATACTGTTTCAAACGCAATGCATGGGATCCCTGATCCATGCTGCTTAGAACTCCTGCCATGGAAGTACAGGGGATGAGGAACCCAGCTCCTTCCTCCTTCTCAATTCCCGCTTTGGCACCAGCCCGGGGTGAACTCTGGGTGCAAAAACAAAGCTGAGGTTACAGTTTTTGGTTATTAACATTTAACATATTTTTTCTTGTCTAAATTTTGTAGAAAATTTAGAGACTACAGGTAAACAAAAGGAATAAAAAAATCACTCCCACATCTACCATCCAGTTATAACAATTAATAACATCTTGGTGTCACTTTCCTTTTGACCTAATATTATTACATGTAAGGTGCAATGAAAATAGGACCAAATGTAGGTACTATTCTGTGACCTGTGTTTTATACTTAATATGAATTGAAGACCCAGTGGTTGGTTGTAGAGAGGAGGTGATCAGTAGGCAATTACTCAAGGAGGACAGGGCATTTGTGCCAGCTGAGAAAACTGCTGATTAATTAATTAATGTAACATATGCGTGTGTCATGTGCTTGGTAAGGTATTGGTATATAATTGGTAGCAGGTATTTTTCTCACATAATCCTTACAACAACAATCCTGCAAGTGAAATTATCAAAGACATAGAATATTATTCTTTTTGAGGAAGGGTTTTTTTTTGGGGGGGGTGGGGTGTACTGCAATGTTTAAAAGTAGCTTCTCTGATTTTTAAAAATGCATTGGATAACTCTGATCTGATTTTAACACAAAATTCCCCTTTTGTGCCCCAAGACCACAGAGCTTTCACCCACGATGGGACCACTGTGATAATCTCAGAGAAAAAAGAAACAAGAGAAATTGTTTGGATCAGATGAGGCTTTTTGAGCAGATTAATGAAAACTATGTCTTTGGTTAGGTTAACTGCCAAGGAATTGCTTGTCTACATGCTAGAAGTCAAGGTTAAAAGTCTGCAATAGATAGGTAGAAAGGTTATAAGAGGCAGTTGAGAAATGATGAAATACTAGACAATTTTCTTCCCCAATGTTGATTTTAAAATCTTCCCTGGAGTATAGCATGCTACGAATAACCTTAAATTGATTTATAACTTACCATATTCATATATAGTGAAACTCCTGTGATTGCATCCTTTAGGTACCACATGAGAACAGGGTGGGAAGTGGTCTTCTGAAGGCCGTTGGGCTGGATCTTTTCTGCTGTTCCTTTAGCTCCACCTGCCACCTTTTGCACCCTGACCCCTTCCCAAGGAGGTGGACAGGCCTGGTCTATATCAATGGTTTCTCCTACTGTCTAGTTTCTGGTTGGATTTGGCCAATGGAGGGTGTCAGTAGGAGACAGGAGAAAGGGAGGAAAGTAAGGTTGGCTTTTCATTCCACCAGCTCCCTCTCTGCAGAGCTGTCTTTGCCCCATGGTGGGGTAAGAACAGAAATTAAGGTATATCTTAATAATCTCTACCTAATAATTTTTAAATTATAATTTACAAAAGTACTAGTCTGAGGAGAATTAGATTAGAAAAACACAAATACAATGAGAACTAAGACCCCAAATCTAGTCCTTCGGCACATTAGAGAAGCCTGGGTCTGGTAAGGCTCCTGCCCTCATCCCATCCTTACAGCTGTATATGGAGAGAGGGCCTGGTGGAGGGGAGAAAAACTCTACTCTACAACTCTGTGTGAGAAACTGCAACTGTCTGTGGTGCCCCTGAACCTGGCCCACCTTGAATTATCCTAATTTGCTGTGTGATCTGCTTCCCATTGGAACCCCACCTGATATAAAGTCACCTAAAAATGATGCGGAACCTCTGAAGAAGTTACAGAGAAATGACAGGAGATTGTAGCGGTGTGAGTGGGGTATGGGTTGGGGAGAAGACTCCAGATTGAGTGACCAACTCCAGGGCCAGCTAATGTTAAGATGCTGAGGGCTTGAACTTAATGCAGTGGCATGAAAGGGAGGGCAAGATTCCTTGATAGTTAGGATTTTATATCAGTCAGGAAATTGGAAACTACTATCTAAGTAGCTTAAGCAGAAGGGAATTAAATACTGCAGAGGGTGGCAAGCTGTGACTTGTGAGCCAAGTGCAGCCTGCTGCCTGTTTTTGTAAATAAAATTTTGTTGAAAGAAGGTCATGCCTATTTGTTTACATAATGTCTTGGGATGCTTTTGTACTCCAAAGGCAGAATTGAGTGGTTGAGACCATATCATATGTGACCTAAGAAACCTAAAATATATACTATCTGTCCCTTTATAGAAAAAAACTTGCTGACTCCTGAAACATTGGGAAGTAGGTGCTTACAGAACTCTAGGGGAACAAGAATCATGGAAAAATCACTGTTGATTTTCAGATCGGGGGCTGCAGAAGTTGCAGGAATACTGGCTACAGTGATAATGGCATTGGGCAGCCACATAAAAGCAGGTGATTGCAGGAGATTGCCTACAAGCTTATGCTAGCCTCCTGTCCACAGATGTAGACACCCACTTTGCCAGAAGGGGAAGGGTTTTTTCCTCTTTTGCCTTCCCATCTAGCAGGCATACCCCACTGGTTGACTCTAAATGAAAATGATGTCTTCTCCAGATTTTCCTCTTGATACAGAGGTGAGTGTAAAACAGACAGGGATAGGGAAACCAAGGGCATTGGGATGACTAGTGAGGATAGGGATTTGGAGGATGGGATGACTCCCATATTTGGGTGATGGTGACAGATTGTGCCACTCACAGAGAAGAAGAGGAGCAGAAAAGAGGAAGATTCTGAATAGGAAATGGGGCCTTGTTGAAAGGTTAGATTCCCACATTCCTGCCTACTGTGGAGTGGAGTCATAGCCATCTGCCCCAGTGGTTTTGTACTCAGATTTATTCATGGGGTAAAATCCTAAAGTACTTTTGACATAAACAAGATTGGCATTTCATATTTGGAATTAATAGATTTTTGCCTTGGCCAATGATATCCAGCTTGCAGGCAAAAGCAGTTACAGATCTTCCTTTTCATAGCTTTGAAGGAGACCTTCTAGGAATTGGGAAACATTGGCAAGCTCTTTGGCCCAGGGCCCTGTGAATGCCAGTTAGACCTGGAACAAAGTAACAGAATGAGGAGATCCTGTAGGGGGAGGTGGTGAGAGGCAGGGGGAGGAGGAGAGAGTGCACCTGAGAAGGAGCCTCAGTAGAGCCTGAGAGGTCAGTTAATTCCATTTAGAGGCAATGGAAGGATGTGGGGAAAGCAAAAGGGCATCAGGGCCATGAGTACTGACCAGCCCTGGCTCTCTGCCTCCACTTGGCTTATTGTCAGTCAGGGCTCCCCCTTCCTACCAGGGAAGACTCCCTCCTATCGACAAGGGACCATACGCTGAAATTTAACAAGATTGTGGCAGAAAACTCCCCCCACCCTGCCATGTCCTTCTCTGAGTAAATATTCAAAGACCTATTTGCTCCAGCTCACAAATCCATCCTTGCATCTTACTAATAATATAATCCATCTTATATCTTACTAATTAGTGATTGTCTTCTAAATGAGGAATGCCTGCTAATTGTTTTTATGTGTAGCTACACTATTACAGGTGCTTAAACACCAATAGCTGTAAAAGAACACAGTGATTATCATAAACAGAATGTTTGCATCCACCCATCCCCCCAATTCATATGTCCTCAGCCCCAGTGTGGCTGTATATGTAGATAGAGCCCTTACAGAAGTAATTAAGGCTAAATGAGGATTAGTGTCCTTATAATAGGAGACACCAGAGAGTTTTCTCTCTCTGTGCCATGTGTGAACACAATAAGAATGTGGGTGTGTGAAAACCAGGAAAGGGCTCTCACCAGAATTCCACCATGCGGGGACCCTGATCTTGGACTTTCAACCTCCAGAACTGTGAGAAAATAAATTTCTGTTATTTAAGCCACGTAGTCTATGGTATTTTGTTATAGCAGCTCTAGCTGACTAAAATATTAATTGAATGATTGTGTTTAAGAGGAAACTCTTCTAGAATCCAATTTACAAATCCAGAAAAGGGCTGTCATTTATGACTATGTAACATGGCAAATGAGAAGTACAAGTGGGATTTGAATTTCCATCTGTCCTCACAATGTCTTGGGAAAATTATCAGTATCAGGATTATTTTGGAAATTTTCTTTCAGTTCAGCACTGATTTCTGCCAAGGGAGTAAAAGAAAAAAGGGAAAAATGTATTTGTCCAAATTCTTTCACTTGCCAAAGTAGAAAAAATTTAATTTATTGGTTTAAGTACCTAGGAAGTCTTGGAAGGAGGTCAGGCAGGGCTGGATCAAGAGGCTCATTTTCTTAATTTCTTGACCTTTCAGCTGTGATTTTCTTTGTGTTGGTTTCTTTTTCAGGTAGACTTACTTCACATAGTGACAAAATTGGCCCTGAAAGGTTAGACTTACCTGGACCTTATAGCCCACAGTCCCAGAGACTGTGCCTCTTTTCTGATGCAGTGAAAATCTGGTAAAAGCTTTGATGATCTGAACTTGTGACCTTCCCTGAGCCAACCATGTACCCATTCTTGAGGGAGAGGATTGGGTCAACCCAGGGGAGAGAATGGGGGTTTGGTGCCATGGAAGGGGAACACATCCTGTCTTCTACAACATCAGTGTTAATTTGTCCATTCATTCTATAATTATGGATCGCAAGAGGCCTGGCTGGCTGCTGGGATAATTTGGGTTCCAACTTTGGGGAGAAGCTTCCAGGCTAAGGGAGCCTGAGTTCACAGAGAGGGTTCCCTCGGACATAGGCGCAGCATCCTGCTGACCAGGAAGGAGAACCGCTGCTCCTGCGGGGAGGGTAGGTTTCTGGCCCACAGCTTCCTGCCAGCATGTGCTGACAGTAGTCATTTCAGCGTTTCAGCCCACTCTGGGACAGAAACCGCCAAGCCTCCGCGCAGGAAGCGGGAGCCGGGCAGGGGCGAGCGCGCTGTTTGCTCCCGGCCGGGCTGTGGGCGCCCCCTGCCGAGCCCCTGGCGCTCCTGCGTGCCGCGGAACCCTCGAGCTACCCTCGCGGAGATTTGTTCACTTACTGTGCCTTGAACGCTGGTTGGAGCAGGCAGAAGAACCGCCACGCTGCGTCCCGGACGCTGGGTAAAACAGCCTGAACTCTGTCACGGGAGCCCCGGTCCGCGTCCCCAGCCACCTTCCCACCGTCTTACAAGGCACAATGACCCATCTTTTCCAGGGTGCCACGAGCTAGCTCTTTGCACCTTTGCAACCCCCCCCTCCCCCGCAGATCCCCGGGTCCCCCACTGCCAGGTCCTCGCCACGCCTCCGTCCCACACGCCCAATAAATATTTCTTAAACAAAGGAGCGAGTGAGACAACAGAATGGGAAGGGCTCACGCTATTTCAATGTAAACAAAGGTGTGATTTTATTATTTCACTCTAACTCCATATTAGAGGTATAAAGCCTTTCCCAGAAAAGTCACAAGCTGAGTAGCACTGGTTTCTAATGTCTAGTATGAGACTTGACGCTTGCGAAGACAAGCCGGTAAGCATGGCGTGCGGCTTATGCTTCCAGTTGGTGAGATTTAATATATGTAGAATAATATTAGGGAACCAAAATAACTCCTAGTTAAATAGGGTCGTTTCTGTTAAATTGTGTGGGCGCTGGGCAGGCTTTGCTGTTTCCTGCTGAGGCGAGTTTGCCCACCCATTATCCTAATCACAACCAAAATATTAATAACTGCAATTGATCCAGCATTTTGTGGCAGATACTGGTTTAGGCGCGTTGCTGCTAATTTCTCATTTAATCCTCAGCATCACCTTAAACGAGCGCATGTTACCAGTGTTTTCCGGAGGGCTAAGGCTTAAAGAGAAGCCCCTTGCGCCAGTCCCCTGGCTAGGAAGCGGCAGAGTCAGGTCAGAGCCACAAGAGGGCGCTCCTCCCTTTTCTGTATTGTCCTGTGGGTCTCCCTCTCCGTGTTCCATTCTTTTGGGAACCTGGGCTGCAAGTAGAACATTTATGGAATTGAAAGTTATGCTACCTCTGGTCTAACAGGAAGCACAATTCTTGAATTTAGGAGTCTTGTAAAATCTAAGCTGTTGGTTGTCAATACCTTGTGGAATGAAACTAGAGCTACCCAGGGCTTCCTTTAGGTTAGTCCTGGGTTCTCCCTTGCCCTGATTACACTTCGGATTAAAGCCTCATTCACCTCTCTGTATTTGCTCCTGCTGTTCCTGTCCCTGGTGTTAATTTCCACAGCCCCTCTGCTTGTCTAAATTCTACTTAACTCTTCACAGAGGAGTAGCATTGGCCATTTCTGATTGCCCTATCTTATCTGTAAGTAACCAACTGTAGTTTGTAATTGTTAACTTATTTAAAGTGATAGTTTTCAAACCTTCATTAAAGGCATTTTGTATCCACTGGTTCTCTCCACTAGATGTTGGGCTTCTGGAGGGCAAAGACCCTGTCTATGCATTGAAGCTTTCTGTGTACCCATGTTGGGTTTTGATGCTAGGTAACTGCCTGTCTTTGGTTCCCAAACCTGATGGTACATCTCAATCAGCTTTTTTCAACAGTGCTTTTGACACCTTCACCTGGAGATTCCATCTGGCTAGGTTGGGCCTGAAGCCGGATGACTCTGTTACATGGACAGTTGGCTCCATGTGGCGTCTACCTCTGCTGCACTGATTGATGCTTCCCTAGCTTACATCATGGCTTCATGGGGTAGGACACACTTGGAGAAAAGCTTGGGTCTGCTGGTAGGGGCTGAAAATGAACCAATGCTACACTGCTGCTGCACTGGGGAAGGGAATCATCCAAATAGGCAGAGCTGTGAGCAGTACCCTGTCTGTTCATTTTGTATGGAAGGAGAAGGGGCCTCAAGTCATTTATACAGAGTACAGGGCAGTGGTGTATGATTTGGTTAGCATCGTGGAAGGAACAGGAATGGAAGGTCTGATAGCAGGTGTCTAGGGTAGAGGCGAGTGGCGGAACCTACAGGAGTGGGAAGATCTCAGTGTTGACCAGTGCAGAGGGTAAGCACAGCACAGAAGTGACTCAGCAACTGAGTGGAAAACATGACACATCTGACAGATGCCTACCAGCCTCTGTCCTTGGTCACTCCATTGCTCACACCATGGGCCCATGTGTGGAGGAGCTGCAGTCGCAGGCATGGAGGTTCTGTAAGGGCCCAAAGCTGGTCTGGTCAGGATAGGGGTAGGGTTGGGGGGGGGGGGGTTGCTCTCATGTGAGCACATGTGTTGCTAATCTGCAAGTTTCAAATTAGTATTGAGTAAATGTGATGCTTGTTTTCCCATTCTTGTCATTCTTAGGAGAGTGTTCTTCAAACCCATCCAAATTGTAACAAAGGATATAAAATCTTCATCTTTTTATGGCTGACGCTATTCCACAGATTATTAATTATTAATTCCTTCACGGTTTGAAGGGCTCTTGGGATGTTTCCACATCTTTGCAATTGTAAATTGGGCTGCTATGAACATTGAAGTGCATATAGTTGTTATTCTTAACAAAAGGTTGGGGCACAGAGCACTGATGGGGGCCAGAGACATACCTAAATTCTTCCTGGTTCTCTTTGAGGACCCAGCAGTAGGGGCCAGGGCTGCTGTTTCTTTTTTCTTTTTTTCACTTTCTATTTGGAAATAATTTCAAATTTATAAGAAGTTGCCAATATAAAATAGTGCAATGAGCTCTTATATGCCTTTTACTCAGATTCACCTCTTGAAACATTTTACTCCCATTTTCTTTATTGTTCATGCTCTTTATTTTTCTTCCTCTCTAAACTTATGGAATATATGTACATACACATATTGTATGTACAGACACAGTTATAATCATGTATATGTGCATTGTTATTTATAGCATAATATATATGTATATACTTTTTTTCTGAATAATTTAAAGGTAAATTACATCATTGCTTTTAATCCTTAATACTACATTATACTAAACTATGACACTGAGGGTACTAAATACTGTGGTAGGGATAGTCTCTCACATAACCACAGTACGGTTAGCAACCTCACAAATTTGCACTGATGCAATGTGTTATCTAATCTACCGTCCATATTCCAGTTCTATCAGCTGACCTAGTGATGACCTTTTCGGCGTTTTCCTCTCTGGTGCAGAATCTGGTCTAGGGTCAGGCTGCATTCAGTTGTCCTGTCTCTCTAGCTTTCTTTCACCTGGAAAACTTCCACAGCCTTTCTTTGTCTTTTATAACCTTGACAGTTTTGAAGGAAACATATCTCCTTCTCCCCATTGTTTTTATGGGACATCCTCCACATTACGTCTGTCTGGTATTTCTTTGTGCTCGGGTTGTGGATGTGCATTCTTGGCAGTGCAGGGTCACCCTTCCTAACAGGACAATAATGTTGATGGCAGGTGAGCCCAGGGCTGCCCTTGTTCATTTCCTGACTTGGCACCAGGGAGGAAGTCAGGGAAGCTTGAAGTACAAATGAAGCCATAAGCTTCAGGAAATCTTGGGTGTGTTCCATGTAAACAGTACAAATGGACAAATGGAAAACAGGGCAGCTGGAAGCACAGTGAGAAATTCAAGCCAATATAATCAGGCAGAGCAATGTCATTCCAAGATTAAGGCCAGCTGCACATTTCAATGATGAAATGTTTGATTTCTGAACAGTGACACACACTGGTTATAAAACAGATGAGGCTGATTTATTATTATTATTAGCTCAGAAATTATTAGCTTATTACTATTATTTAGCTCAGAAATTGCTGTCATCATATCCATTTTATAAATGAGGAAACCAAGGCTAGGGGAGGCAACTAACTTGGTAAGCATTGAAGCTGAAGTTAGACTCCAAGCCTGCCTGAATACCCTGGGCTGTCTCCGTGAGAATAGCATTTTGCATACAAAATCCTCAAGTTTTAGTTTGAGGAGGGTGAGCTGTAAATAAATCAATGCAGCCGTTGATGAATACTGGTTCTCCTCAGGTGTTAGTAACTTCTTTGGCTTTTTGCTTTAGTCTTTACTCCTGGCAGACCACAGGAAAATGCAGTGGGTTCAGGAACATTTTTACTTCAAGAAGAGTTGCTCAAACTTAGTTTTCTTGATTCCTCTGTTTGTGACCCTTCTGGTTCCTGCAGCTGTATTCTTCCAACCTCAGCTTCAAACTAACATCCTCAAACCAGTGTGTGGTACTGGAGAAGGGTCTAGGAAGAGGGATGGCATGAGCTGAGGTGCAGACCAAGAAACCAGAGAGACACGGAGCCCTGTACCCTCTCAGGAACGTTAAGGTCAGGCTGGGCCAGCTGCATGCTGAGGCAGAGTGTATGATTGTAGTGCTTTCCTTTGGGGCCTGAGATATACCTCTGGGGTCCAGACAATATTAAGCCTTGTGGTTCTGTATGTGTGTATGTGCAAATTATTATGACAATCTTGATTTTCTCCCTGAAAAGGTAAACTATCATTTAAATGATTTAGTCATACTCTTGTGGTCTCTGAACTGCCATTTCTTCATAATAATAACTATAATAATAATGACATAAAAATATTGCAACTATAATGATAATTATCTATCTCACTGGGGTACTGGGGATGAGATAATGAACTCAAAAGTGCTTTGTAATCCGAAAGAACTATCATTATATTGGCATGTGAATAAGTACCTGTTATTATCACTATTATCCAGATGTTGAGGAGAGGTCAGCTAACTCGATGGTGGTGGTGGTCCCACCCTTTCATGTGGAAGGGAGTCTACATGATGTCAGTCTTCATTTCAAATGGAGTCATGGACACAGCCTTCATATTTCTCCCCTCTTTCTTAGGGGAAACAACTGTAATGAGGATTGACCATGTACCAGATGCTTTACATATACTACTCCATGTAATTAAAAAGGAAAAGTTGTTATTATATTAGGTCATTTCAAAAGTTTTGTCCGTTTTTATGAGTCTACTTTAAACTGTAATATCTCAGTGAATATTTATTCAATTTAATTGAAATAAGGGCCATTTGAATAGTCATTGCTATTATTATTTTTAAATGAAATATTTAAGAGCGAGCTACATACATTATGTTTCAATATCTCTAAATACTACAGTGGGTCTTTCCCTTAAAGGGATGCTTTTCCACATAATCACTATACAATCCCCACAAATCATTGTTTTAACCCTTTTGTAAAAAATCTCACAGCATGTTGATAAAAAAAAGAATATACTTACTGTGCTTTGAACTTCTTTTGAAAATAATTTAATTAATGATCTTTGAAAATTTTCATGGGACACCTAAGTTCCTTTCACAGCACACTGGTTGAAAATCACTGCCCTAAATCAACATTGATCTATTTCTATCTAATCTACAGGTTTTGTTAACTGTCTCGACAATTTCATTTTTCCTTCTGGTCCAGTAGCCAGACCAGGTTCATGCCTTGTATGTAGCTGTCATGTCTCTTCAGACTCCATCCACCTGGAGTAGCTTCTAAAGATAGCCTGCTCTAAATGACCTAGAAGGTTTAAAGAGTACGGACCTGTCTTAGTCTGTTTTCTGTTGCTATAAGAGAATATCATAGACTGGATAGTTTATAAAGAAAATAAATTCATTTATGCAGTTCTGGAAGTTGGAAAGTCTAAGATCTAGGTCCTAGATGTTGAATAAAATCCTTTTATTAAAAGGATTTATTGTGTAAAATTTGGGTTCAGTCAAAAGGTTGCACATAAGGACCCACATGTGGCTTTACGGAGGCAGGTTCCCACCCGGATCTAGGAGCTGCGTCTGGTAAGGGCCTTCTTACTACCGAAGGCCTCACATGGCAAGAGGGCAAGAGCATGCTGTCACAGCTCTCTCTTGCTCTTCTTCTCAGGCACTAGTCCTATAGGTTTAGGCCCCTAGGCATTTCATTTAACCTTTATTACTTCTTAAAAACCTATCTCTAAATACATTCTTGTTGGGGAATAATTATATTTCCAACACATGAACTTTTGGTGAACACATTCACTGAAGCCTTGGCAGGAAGGCCACAGAAATAGTACCGTGTGCTCTTCTTGGCACATCACACTGGGAAGCCCATGATGCTATCTCTTCCCTTGATATTAATCTTGACCACCTTGTCCACTTGGCTTCTGTCATATGTCTCCACAATAGAGAGACTGTTTTCTCCCCCATTGTTATTAACATTCTCCCCCATTGTTAATAAACATTTTGTGAGGTGACATTCTGGCATTACACTAATATCTTGTTCCTCATTGAACTTTTGCTCACCAGCCTTAGCAATTATTGATGACTTCTTCTGTAACAGTTGCCAAATGGTGATTTCCCACTTCCACCATGCCATCTACATTAATTAGTTGGCATTCACTGCAAGGAAGGGCTTCCCTTCTCACCCACTTATTTATTTATTTATATCTTTAAGATCTCATAGAGTCTCATTTTATCTAGTGGGCTGTAAATCCATTACTATTTATTCTGAAATTCAAAATTTCTAAGTTTGGCTAGTGGGAATGGGATCTTTCTTCAGGCTGGCTCCTGAGTTCCTTTGACATGTGTTTATTAATCTTTGGAGCACCTTGTTACTTTCTAAGACAGCAAAATATTCCAAATTTATTTTGTCCTTTTTTATATCTTTAAAGTCTCATTGGTTTCCATTTCATTTAATGGCTATAACACATCACCATCATTATTTATTTTAAGGCAACTGCCTCAAATTTATCTTATACTTTTACCAGATTAATCTTCTAAAATATTGGCATAGCTATTGTCATTAGCTATGAAGAAACAGGAAAACCCTCCCAAGCTTCACATCTGGCATGCAAGACACCCCACACTCTGTCCCCATCCATCTTCGGCATTTAATTTTCCAAGACTCTCTCATGTGTTTCCCAGCTTACATCCTAAGCACCTCCCCTCCTTCCACGAGCCTTCTCTCCTTTACTCTTCTTCCCTCCCTCCCTCCGTTATTTGCTTCCTACCTCTCTCCCCCTCCCTCCCTTCCTCTCTCCCTTCCTTCCTCTCTCCCTCCCTTGTCTAGAAGCTATTTAGGTCATTTCAAAAGTTTTGTCCGTTTTTATGAGTCTACTTTAAACTGTAATATCTCAGTGAATATTTATTCAATTTAATCGAAATAAGCGCCATTTGAATCAGTGCACTTTTGCCAACATAACACAAGTCGATTA